>QRFJ01000889.1:0-27498 GCA_006176705.1 Cocos nucifera | reverse complement strand
CTGGAAAGATCCTTAGTATTATTATCAGAGGATGTAGAGGAAATGTTCCTCATAGGTAATGGTGCTCATGTGATGTCCCAAAACCTACAACGAGGTATATCAGATATCGACTCCGAGAAATGGCTTGAGGCAATGAAGCAGAATTCGACTCGATGCACATCAAACCAAGTCTGGACCTTGGTAGATCCACCAGAAGGTATAGTACCTATTGGTGTAATGGATCTTCAAGAGAAAGATTGGTGCAGATGGAAATGTGAGAGACATTCAAGCGCTAGACTGTGGCAAAGGTTTATAGTCAACGTGAAGGCATTGACTATCAGGATACCTTTTCCCCGGTGCGCTATGCTAATCCATCCGCACATGCTTCTGTTGCACCTATTTCGATATGAAATATGCAAATGGACGTGAAAACGGCATTCTAAATGGATATCTTGAGGAAGATATCTATATGGAACAGCCACTAGGTTTCACAATCCAGTGATACTGATCACAAGGTTTGCAAGCTGCAAAGTCCTATATGGACTTAAGCAAGCTCTCGGAGCTGGAACACTCGTTTCAAATGATTGATCAAAAAGTTTGGTTTCATCATAACAAGAAGAGGAACCAATGTTTTAAAAGGGTCAGTGGGAGCGCTGTTGTCTTCCTCATATTGTACGTGGATGACATCCTCCTTATTGGGAATGATATTCCCAGTTGACAATCAGTCAGATGTGGTTGTCAAGGAATTCTCCATGAAAGACTAGGTGAAGCATCCTTTATTCTAGAATTCAAGGTCTATAGGGATAGACCGAATAGGATGCTAGGACTTTCACAGAAGATGTACATAGAGGAGTAACTAAAGAGGTTTAGTATGGAAAACTCTAAGAGGGGATTAATACCCCTTCAGACATGGTATTCATCTTTCCAAGAAGATGTCCCAGCACACTGAGGAAATAGAACGCATGAGCAAGATCCCTTATGCTTCTGCAATAGGGAGCCTCATGTATGCCATGCTATGTACACGACCTGATATACGCCATGCTGTGAGTGTCCAAGCAAGATATCAGTCAAATCCAGGTGAAGAACACTGGACTCTGTGAATGTATCCTTAAGTAACTCTGAGAAGAACTAAGGATATGATGTTGTTCTTTGTTGGAGAACTCCTGTCCAGGGATACACAGACTCGGCTTCATGTCGAATATAGATGATCGAAAGTCGACATCTGAGTCTGTTTGTGTGCAATGGTGGAGCTGTCCGCATGGAAGAGTTCCAAGCAAAGTTCCCTGATGCTCTCGCGACAATGATCCTGCAGGGTCTCACAGATCGCACTGGCGGATATTCATCCATTACTGAGAAGGTTAGTTGAGGTCAATGAGTCAACTCACAGATAATGTGGCAACTCCACTGACAAAGTCCCGTTGGGTCCAACAGAAATCGAAGCCCCACCTAGAAGATGGGACTTAGACTTGTAGCCAATTGGCTTAGGACAAGTGGAATAGTGTTAGATATTGTTGCCCTAAGAAGCCAGAATTGCATGACACTTGAATCACTTCTAGGGGCAAAAATTTAATTTTGGTTACTATAATTATGATAATGTTATTTTCTATCAACACCTGTGTATATAGTGTCTGTGAATCATCCTTTTGATTAATGGTAATGAAAATTCATTATTTTCAAGAGTTGAAAATTTATAGACATGAAATAATCATTATTTAACTCATAAACAGCTCCCGACCATCAGGATCATCACGAGGATGGTGATTGATCCGGAAGGTTGGTGTACGATCGCTTCTCTCTTAGTAGTGAGTCTTGAGTCTAACGGTGTGGAGACACCGGCGAGCCGAGAGTACAAGGTACTCCGTTAGAGAACGAGGGCACTGAGCGTGAACCCCTCGAGTAGTCATTTTAGGGAGTCTACCTTCTCGTTAAAAACAATGACTGTAACTCGAATGCTGCAGTAGTGATGTCTGGTTCTTTGACCTGAGATGCAATCAGCAGTTACCATTGAGGGTGTATAAGTTTGACTACACATTACTCGGTCTCCTAGACATTGGAACCTGAGGTGTATGTTGCTTAGATCATGTTCACAGTTGTAGGAACTGGATTGCATCAGATGGGATCTATCTACCTCGGTGGTAGAGGGTAGCCCTATGATGATCATGAGAATCATATCCTGAAATCCCATGGCTATGGTAGTGAAATATATGAAAGAGTTTCTATTTAGATTTTCACATTGGACTCAGAATCGATGATTACATCATATGACAGAGATAGGGTTTGACCGATCACCTAACCTAATCTGCGATCGGGCTCAAGATAGAAGAACTGAATCACACAGGTACTTGCACCAAAGAGGTTCGCATTCAGCTTCTGATGGGTTGCCACCATATAACTGCTAGGTGTCACTGGTGGATTTTGGGCAATTAGAATGATTTAGATGATCGACTATTCTAGCTGTTCGAATCAGAAAAGTTCTGATCCATCGAAAGGAGTTTCGATGATGTCTGATGATAGACGATCATGACATATCCCATATACATACAGACTGAACAAATGGCATAGTCTCTCAATGGACTCCACCAGGAACACCTCAACTCAACGGGGTTTCAGAACGGAGAAATCGGACCTCTATTGGATATGGTTCGATCCATGATGAGCTTCACAGACCTCCCAGATTTTCTTTGGGGACATTCATTATTAACTTCAATCTATCTACTGAATAGGGTTCCCTCTAAAACCGTTCCTACCACACCGTATGAGATATGGCACGGTAAGAAACCAAGTCTGAGTCATCTCAGAATTTGGGGTTGTCCGGCTCATGTCAAAAGACAACAAGCGGACAAGTTAGAGTTTAGGTCCTTTAGAGCTCGATTCATAGGATATCCTAAAGAGTCATTAGGATACTATTTCTACATTCCTGAAGACCACAATGTGATTGTGAGTCGACATGCCATATTTCTTGAAAAACAGTTTATTCAAGATAGTGGCATTGGAAAGCAGATTAAGCTTGATGAGAAAGTCTCACAAGCAGAAAGAGCTAAGGACCAAGTGGAACCAAATCAGGTTGAGCCAATAAGAACACTACCTCCTCCACCTCGTAGATCGGAAAGAGTTTCCCGTCCCCCTGAAAGATACTTAGGTATTATTTCAGAGGATGTAGAGGAAATGTTCCTCATAGGTAATGGTGCTCATGGTGATGATCCCAAAACCTACAACGAGGCGATATCAGATATCGACTCCGAGAAATGGCTTGAGGCAATGAAGTCAGAGATCGACTCGATGCACTCAAACCAAGTCTGGACCTTGGTAGATCCACCAGAAGGTATAGTACCTATTGGATGTAAATGGATCTTCAAGAGAAAGATTGGTGCAGATGGGAATGTGGAGACATTCAAGGCTAGACTAGTGGCAAAAGGTTATAGTCAACGTGAAGGCATTGACTATCAGGATACCTTTTCCCCAGTGGCTATGCTAAAATCCATCCGCACATTGCTTGCTGTTGCAGCCTATTTCGATTATGAAATATGGCAAATGGACGTGAAAACGGCATTCCTAAATGGATATCTTGAGGAAGATATCTATATGGAACAGCCACTAGGTTTCACATCCAGTGATACTGATCACAAGGTTTGCAAGCTGCAAAGGTCCATATATGGACTTAAGCAAGCATCTCGGAGCTGGAACACTCGTTTTCAATGATGTGATCAAAAAGTTTGGTTTCATCAAAAACGAAGAGGAACCATGTGTTTTCAAAAGGGTCAGTGGGAGCGCTGTTGTCTTCCTCGTATTGTACGTGGATGACATCCTCCTTATTGGGAATGATATTCCCATGTTGACATCAGTCAAGATGTGGTTGTCTAAGGAATTCTCCATGAAAGACCTAGGTGAAGCATCCTTTATTCTAGGAATTAAGGTCTATAGGGATAGACCGAATAGGATGCTAGGACTTTCACAGAAGATGTACATAGAGGAAGTACTAAAGAGGTTTAGTATGGAAAACTCTAAGAGGGGATTAATACCCTTCAGACATGGTATTCATCTTTCCAAGAAGATGTGCCCCAGCACACCTGAGGAAATAGAACGCATGAGCAAGATCCCTTATGCTTCTGCAATAGGGAGCCTCATGTATGCCATGCTATGTACACGACCTGATATAGCCCATGCTGTGAGTGTCACAAGCAGATATCAGTCAAATCCAGGTGAAGAACACTGGACTTCTGTGAAAGTGTATCCTTAAGTACTTGAGAAGAACTAAGGATATGATGTTGGTCTTTGGTAATGGAGAACTCCTGGTCCAGGGATACACAGACTCGGACTTCATGTCCGATATAGATGATCGAAAGTCGACATCTGGAAGTCTGTTTGTGTGCAATGGTGGAGCTGTCAGCTGGAAGAGTTCCAAGCAAACTGTGATAGCAGATTCCACCATGGAAGCAGAATATATAGCTGCATCAGAGGCTGCAAAGGAAGCGTTCTGGTACAAGAAGTTTGCTGCAGAAATTGGAGTAATGCCATCAGATGCCATTCCTCTTTACTGCGACAACAATGGCGCCATAGCCCTTGCTAAGGAGCCGAGGTCTCACCAGAAGTCCAAGCACATTGAGCGGCGATATCATCTCATCCGCGATTACCTTGAGAAAGGTTACGTTGAGGTCAAGAGAGTCAACTCCACAGATAATGTGGCAGACCCACTTACAAAGCCGTTGGGCCAGCAGAAGATCGAAGCCCACCTTGAGAAGATGGGACTTAGACTTGTAGCCAATTGGCTTTAGGACAAGTGGGAGATTGAGGATCTTCAAAACTCCTTTTGAAGATCTGCAGTCGTTCTTCGCAGCAGCGCAGCCTTCTTGCTTTTGATCTCCTTTTCTTGATCTAAATCGCACCAATCCAAATCCAAAACACTTTTGGACGTGGAGAGCAAGGGGAGAAGAGAGTATGGCGTGGAGAAAGGGGAGAGAGGCAGCCTTGGGGCGTGGGAAGATTGCTTCTTGATTATTTTTTCACTTGGGCGCTGGGTCTCTTATATAGACTAAGCGTGATCCAAGTCATCTTCCTCCCAACCAATCACAACCCTTTGTGAAATCAGATCTAAATCTGATTGGTGGGATTAGAGTCCCCTGGATTCCTACTTGGAGAGTGCCTTGGACCAGTCAAACTGGATTCTTAGAAGAACTCTCATTGGAATCCTAAAGGGAGATGGAGTCCTTGTCCCACAAGGACTCCATGCGCCTCCTTACTGGGCTCACGCCTCCCTTGGCGTGCGCCCATCTCCTTGCCAGGTTCTGGCAGGGGGACAAGCCCCCACCAGCTCTCCAATAGGTGCATGACATGTGGTCAAAAGTCAAAGGATGAATGGTCAACGTTTGACCAGTCAAAGGTAGACTTTTGACCAAAGTCAAAGAACAAGAAATGGCAGGTGACCAAAAATGGCAGGTAATGTCTTACAAATAAGACAACCTATTCTGACTTGGACAACCTCCAGTCAGACCATAAGAAGACTTCTGTTTGAGCACAAACTCCTTTGGCTCAGACAGGACGACTTATTTATGATAGCAAAAGAAGAACGTTAGGTTCAATCGAGTGCTAGCACGATTTCCTTGAACCTAATTGAATCTCATTCAGATCAATTGAACTAGATTCAGTTCAATTGATGATCACCAGATTCAAACCCTTGTTTGTGTGACCCAGTTAGGTTCAGTTCTGTATGGTAATGGGATATGTCATGATCTCTATCATCGACATCATCGAAACTCCTTTCGATGGATCAGAACTCTTCTGATTCGAACAGCTAGAATGATCGATCATCTAAATCATTCTAATTGCTCCCAAAATCCACCAGTGACACCTAGCAGTATATGGTGGCAACCCATCAGAGCTGAATGCGAACCTCTTGGTGCAGCTACCTGTGTGATTCAGTTCTTCTATCTTGAGCCCCGATCAGATTAGGGTTAAGGTGAACTCGTCAAACCCTAGTCTCTGTCATATGATGTAATCATTCGATTCGAGTCCAATGTGAAAATCTAAATAGAAACTCTTTCTATTATTTCACTCTGCCATGGCCATGGGCTTCAGGACTTGATTCTCATGATCATCATAGGGCTACTCCTCTACCACCGAGGTAGATAGATCCCATCTTGATGCAATCCAGTTCCTACAATGAACATGTCACAGCCAACATACACCTCAGGGTTCCATATGGCTAGGAGACCGAGTAATGGTGTAGTCAAACTATAACACCCTCAAGGTGAACTGCCGATGCATCTCAGGTCAAAGAACCAGACACACTACTGCAGCATCGAGTCAGTCATTGACGAGAAGGTAGACTCCCTAATGACTACTCGAGGTGGTCACGCTCAGTGCCCTCGTTCTCTAACGAGTACCTGTACTCTCGCTCCGGTGTCTCCACACCGTAGACTCAAGACTCATCTACTAAAGAGAAGCGATCGTACACCAACCTTCCGGATCAATCACCATCCTCGTGATGATCCTATGGTCGGGAGCTTTTATGAGTTAATAATGATTATTCATGTCTAAAATTTTCAACTCTTGAAAATATGAATTATCATTACCATTAACTCAAAGGATGTATCACAGACACTAAATACACATGTGTGATAGAAAATAACCCATTTATTAATTATAGTCAAAATTACAATTTTGCCCCTAGAAGTGTATTACAAGTGTCAGCCAATTCTGGCTTCTAGGGCACATATATCTAACAAATAGTTCCTTCGTAAAGAAAGTCCTTTTCCAAAAAGGTTGCCCTAAGGCTGACAAACACCTTTTGTTCATCAGCATGATAGAAATAGTATCCTTTGGTCACTTTTGGGTACCCTATGAATGTACACTTATCAGACCTAGGTCCAAGTTTGTCTATAACTAACCATTTGATATAAGTCAGGTACCCCCAAATCCTAAGGTGTGAAAGTGCTGGCTTATGCCCTGTCCATATCTCATATGGGATTTTAACTATAGACTTACTTGCAACCCTATTTAATAGATAATAAGCCTATTCGAGTACATATCCCCAGAAGGATATCGGCAAGCTAGGAAATCCCATCATGGATCGGACAATGTCTAACAGAGTTCGATTCCTCCTTTCAGACACACCATTATGCTATGGTGTTCCAAGAGGAGTCCATAGGGAGAGAATTTCATTCTCTCCTAGATATGTGAGAAACTCAACCGAAAGGTATTCTCCTCCATCAGATTGAAGAGTTTTAATATTCTTTCTAGTTTATTTCTCTACTTCACTTAAGAATCGTTTGAACATTTCAAAAGAATCTGACTTATGATTCATCAGGTAGACATATCCATATTTGGATAGATCATCTGTGAAAGTGATCAAGTAGACATATCCACCTCCCTTATGCTCATTGGTCCACATACATTAGTATGTACTAAACCTAAGGGCTCATTGGCTCTCTCATCTTTTTTAGTGAAAGGTGACTTGGTCATTTTACCAAAAAGATAGGACTCATAGGTTGGAAGTGATTCACAATCATTAAGTTTGAGGATTTCCTCATGAGTCAACCTGTTTATCCTATTCTTGTTTATATGATCTAGCCTATAGTACCATAAGTAGATATCTAATACATTATCTAACCTAGGATGTTTACCAGTAGAATAGACTATATTAACAGGTTGTGCTAACATATATACACCATTGTTCAATTGTCCATAGAAAGTAGTAACACCATTCATAATGACATTATAAACTCATTTCTTTATTAAAATTTCATAATTATTCATCACCAAAAGACCTACAGAAATGATATTTAAAAAGAAACTAGGATAGATATGACAATTGCTAAGAACAACGGTATGAGATTCAAATATAAGTTTCAAAATTTCTAAAGCTAGAACTGGAACTCGTCTTCTATTTCCAACATTCAGGAATCTCTTGCCTTGCTCAAATATTTTACAGATCTGCAACCCTTGCAATGAATTGCAAATATGATAACGGCTACCGGTATCCAATACCCAGTCAATAATATCACAAATAGAGAAATTGCAAGGAGTTATCATATAAATATCTTGCCCAGCAATAGCTTGTTTCTTTCTCTGCCTGTTCGAATTCAGGGAGGCAATGTACTAAAGATAGTTCCTCTTCTAGTGCCCCCATTTCTTGCAAAAGAAGCATTCGAATTGATTTTTATCAGGCTTGGTCTTTGGGGTCTGAGCCTGCACAGGTGTCCTAGCATGAACATTTACCTTCTTAGCTTTCTTCTTCTTGTTCTTCTTCCCATTCCCAAAGGATTGAGAACGAGAAGATGAACCTCCCACTAAGTTCACCAACTCTTTATGGAGTTGGTGATCCTTCTCAAAGTTCTGAAGTAACCCCAGTAACCTATGCTAATCTACTTCGGGCTTTGACATTCTATAATACATAAGGAATAGGAGATAAGACATGTGCAACGAGTTCAGTATTGCATCTTTTCTAAGTTGTTTGTGCAACGAAAAGTCGAGCTTGCTCAAGTGCTCTATCAGCTCGATCATGTACAATACATGATCAGGGATAGAGTTACCATCCCACATTCTGATATTGAAGATGGCACAACTAGTCTTATGGCTCTCAACATCATCGAGTGTGCCAAAAGAATCCTCCAACACTTGGAGCATTTCATTTGGCTGAGCTATCTCAAACTTACGACTGAACTCGTCGCTCATCATAGCTAGCATAATGCAGCGCACCATAGTTTGATCACTGAGCCACTTCTGGTAAGTATCTCTGACTATTCCACGTGCATTGGCAGCTGACTCCTTAGGTGCAGGATCCATCAGCACATTTAGGATCTATTCATGCTCCAGGACAATCTTCATCTTTCGGTATCAGCTACCAAAGTTGGGTCCCACCAACTTTTATTGTCCAATAATGATCGAAGCGATAGAGAAGTGGCCATGTCTGCACAAAGAAAAATCAAAATCTAATAAGTAATTGATTCATTAAATCTAAAGATTTGGACTTTAATCAAAAGGTTTCTTCCATGATTTTATTCGAATTGGTAGTCTCTACCTCTAATTCGATGAATTATCCAAATTCCTTAGTGGGTACTAGAATCCACATAGACTGTACACAAGTCCAACTTTAGTTGGCCCACCCATGTATATCTAAGGGTTGGTTCATAACCAATTATTTCTCCAAACAACTTTTAGTAATTAAATTTTGCCCCAGGCCCTGATCAATTGGCTTTGCTCTTCTCAAAAAAGGATCCAGTTAGGTCCAACCATTAACACGACCATACATGGCCCACCCAATCAAAAAGGTAGCTACACTGAGTGGTTCACTTTTTATTCTGATGGATTGCCACCATATACTACTAGGTGTCACTGGTATATTTTCAAAGTAATTAAAATGATTTTGATGATTGATCGTTTTAAGTGTATGAATCAGAAAAGTTCTGATCCATCGAAAAATATTTCGATGATATCGATGATGGAGATCACGACATATCTCATTACCATATGAAACTAAACCTAACTAGCTCACACAAATAAGGGTTTGAATCTGGATGTCATCAATTGAGCTAACCTAGTTCGATTAATTTGGAATAGATCCAATCAGGTTCAAGGTAATCGTTCTAGCATACGATTGAGCCTGACTTTTTTCTTATGTAATCTTTCTGATTCATCGCAATTGAGTTAAATTTGATTTAACTCATTTCTGTATCTTGAATGAGTTTATTTTCAACTGACTGGAATAAGTCTAGGTTAGATTAATTATAAAAATTAAATTCATTCTTAGTGCAATTGGACTAGTGTCAATAGTTGATCCAATTGAGAGATCTGATGGTCACATGATCAGAGAATTTTAAAAATTTTTTAGAAATCATTTTGCTTTAGTTTTTTGATATGTGATAGGGCATGAGTTTTGCTTTGCGTGTCCAAAATTTTATAATTTTTGGAGGTATCTAGATTAGGTTTTGATAGAGTTTGATTTGGATCAAACTCTTAAGGGAAGAGTCGTAGACGCACATGGACTCTTCCTTATCCTTTCATGCTGCCACCTTTTGGATGAATTTTTGGTATCAAAACTAGATGGGATCTAGGTATTTCGTGGAGATCAGGTCCAAGAGTTCCAATAGTCAAATTAATAAGGTTTTTGGTCAAAAAAGGACACTTCATGGTGCTATGTCTTGTATAAGAACTCTTCTCATGAAATTGCCTCGACATAATTTATTTTTTCCATAGCCAAAAGAGCCTTCCCTCTAATATCCACACCCTCTCTATCCTCTCTCTCCCTCTCTTCTACATGCCTAAAAAGTTAGGCACATATCGGAGTTGATGGTCCAAGGTTTTTAGCACAAGATTCAGCATCTATGCGATAGTGTTCGTGAGACGAATAGGCTGCCCTCAGAAGTCATTTTGAAGACTTTTCAAATTAGATCCATGAGGAGAAAATGTTTAGATCCTACTTGAGTGGAGAGTAGTAGAGGCCAGGTGGGTGCATCGCTCCTTCCAAAACCTCAGGAATTAATAGGATCATCGTAGGATAATTAGATTACCAAATCAGGTACTTGAAATTAAATCTGATTTAATTTTGTTTTTAACCTTTGATGTTAGATCTCTATGATCAGATCTGAGAAGTATCAAATTTGATTAGAAGTTTAGAAAAAAATTTTAAAATATTTCTTAAGATCTAATCAGATCTGAATGATCATATGCTAGAAAAATAGGTTTTTCCTTCAACTGGTACCAGAGCTGCCTTAGCAGTTCTTCAGATCTACCTTAGATCTGATTTTATTTTTATTTATAATTTAATATTAAAAGATTTTAGATATCACATCAGATATGATTAAATCTAAAATTTAAAAATTAAAAATTAAATAATTTAGATCTAATATGTATGAGATGCATGACTAGACTAGGTATAGAATAGTTCTATGTATAGTCTAGTATGATCATGAATTTAATTTAATTAAATATAATTTTAGATCTATTTAATTTTTTTTTTTGATATTATAATTATTGTAATCAGATCTAAAAAATAAAAAATAAGATTTTTAATTTTTAATTTATTCATATGTGATATGAAAAACTGAATGTTTAGACTAGTTGTAGAATAGTTCTATAAATTATCTAGAATAATTTTATTTTGATATGATCAAATTTAAATATATTTTTTAGATATTATATATGATATTTTAGATCTAAAAAATATGCATGTTTAATTTAGTGATGATACATGAGATGTATGCAAAGCATGTATTAGTTAGATCATTAATTATATATATGATCTAGATAAAACTAGTTTTATAGTTTTAATTATATTTCTGATTAAGGTATTTTCCTTGGTCGTCTAGTCATAAGAATAAAGTAGGATTTAAAGACTCTCTCCTCCCATTCGATGAGATGTTCTTCTGGCATGTAGGGATGCTGAGCGTTCATCCTTAATCAAAAATCAAAATTTATTTTCTATAAGATTTTAGATTCTGAAACCCAAGGATTTTGATACATGTTTTTTGTTTATCAACCTAAACTTAATTAAGAATTAAGATTATGAAATTAGATCTAAAATTAAGAATTTTTAGATATAAGATATTTTCATAAAATTGGGTTTGGGCTTAGGTAGCTTAATTAGGTCTAGCGGTTGAATAAACCGAATCAAGAGTTAGTTAGGTGGGATGAAGAGTACTTAGAATTGACCAGCCCAATAGTTGTAAGTCTGGATCATGGTTGACTCACAGCCACATGTAATCAATCTAATTAAGACCTAATTTGGCTCCATGGTTCAAGCTTGGATTGTAGGCTAACTTGATTAGTTCTGATTCGATAATTTGGTGTCTAAGATAAGTTTGGTAAATATGATCAATCAATTTTTAATTAAGAGCTACTCGACCTGAATGCATTTTTGTTGAGTTAATGACAAATCCCTTCCATCGATCTCACTTACCTAGCCATTTGTGTCAACCTAGTTCTGATTTAAGGTGGCTAACTGTCCGAGCTAAACCATGCCACTAAGCTTGTCATAACCATTATGACTGAGTCAAGTCTAAGAGACCTAAATTGAATCTCGCTAAGAAAATATTAAGTCAATTGATCTTCCACCATTGTAGATGTGCGGGCCCTTCCTAGGATTGATTGTTCTCGACTGGTTACAATGGCTCAGTTGTACTGGAAAGACGCAACCATATCTATTAGGTATTAAATACTACAGGTTGGAGGATGGGTTGGGCTCAATATTTCGAATACGATGAGGGATCCAATCAGGAATCCAATTCATGCAAATGATGGATCTGACTTAACTAAGAAGTGGATCAATATTCCGAACATGGTGAGATTCATGAATTAGAAACCAAGATTAGGTGCATCATGATTAGAGAATTATTGGATAAGAGTTGTCCGCTCATCGATTGATCTATCATCAATAATAATTAGGTGAAATGATGAGCCAGTCGGTGGGACCGCACCATCCACTAAAAATTAATTAATCATGAAGATTTTTGCATCTCTACCCAAAAAGTGTAGGGATCCAAGAAAATATTGGAAGCCTAATTTATTTAAAAATAAAATTTTTAAATAAATTGATTAAGTCTAATTATAAAATCTAACTAAAAACTTTGACTCTTTACAGAAAAATGTCTGCATCCAACCCACTAGGCCTTATCCTGGACACCTATAGACTAACCAGATCCAACTTCAAGGATTGGCTCCAAAACATTAAAATTATTTTGGGTTTCACAAAGTTGACTCATGTGATGGAATAGGATCCTCCCACTTTACCAGCCCATCCATCCGTTGATCAGAGAGCATCTCTATAGAAGTGGATGGATGATGATAACAATGCCAGATATTACATGTTGGGCTCAATGTCTAATGAGCTCTCGCGCCAACATAAAAACATTAAGACTAGCCGCCAAATATTGGCTCACCTACAAGAGTTGTTTGATGAACAAAGTCATGTAGCCAAATATCAGGTCACTAGAAGACTTTTTAAGGCTCAAATGCGTGATGGGCAGCCGATCCAAGATCATTGTCTGATAATGATCAAGGACATAGAAGAGCTTGAGAAGCATGATGTCAAGTTGGATAAGGATTTGCAGATTGATATAATTTTGCAATCCTTGACTGATGCCTATGGATAGTTCATCATGAACTACTATATGCACAAACTATCAAGAATTACTCTGGCAGAACTTGATGAATATGCTGGTTACTGCTGAGCTTTCTATGAATGGTTCTAAAGGTTCAGTACTTGCTGTGAAGCGAACTTCTTCTAAGAAAAAATCTTTTGAAAAGAAGAAGTCTGTGAAGAAGCAGAAGGTGGATGGTAAGAAAAAGAAAAAGGTAGAGTTGAAGAAGAAGGCCACTGAGAAAGAAAAATATTTCCATTGCAACATAGATAGTCATTGAAAGTGGAACTGCCCCTTGTACCTAGCCAGCCTGAAGAACAAAAAGGAGGCAGGTCCTTCTGGAGGTATGCTCATTATAGAATCTAACCTTATGATTTCTTCTGCATCCAGTTTGGTGCTTGACTCTGGTTCTAATGCTCACTTATGCATTTCTATGCAGGATCTTGAGGATAGCAGGAGGCTGAGGGATGGTAAGATAATCCTACATGTCAAAAATGGAGCAAGAATTACTATAGTGGCCATGAGAACCTACCCTCTGTGATTATCATTAAGATTATATTTAATTCTTAGAGGCTATTTTTATGTGCCTATTGCAAGTAGGAATTTAATTTCTATTTCATGTTTAGCATAGAAAGGCTATGTAATTAGTTTTCTTAAGGACTATTATAATATTCTTTATGAAAAAATAAAATTATAAGTGGTTTTTTTATAAATTATCTCTATCACTTACATATTGATGTTTCTATTTTCAATATCGAGCAAAATGTGAATGCCATAGGATGAAAATGACCTAAGGATAGTCTAAACAATAGGTATCTATGGCACCTTAGGCTAGGTTATATAGCGGATGATAGTGTTAACAAATTGAAAAAATTTGGACTATTGAGTTCGTTGACTTTCGAGTCATATCCAATTTGTGAATCATGTCTTCAATGGCAAAATGACTAAAGCTCCCTTTTGTTAGGACATGGGGAAAAGGGCCACAGAACTACTTGCTCTAGTGCATATTGATGTATGCAGCCCATTTAATGTGCCGGCTAGAGGCAACTATGTCTACTTCATCACCTTTATCAATGATTTATCTCGGTATGGGTATGTGTATTTGATTCAACATAAATCTAAAGCTTTTGAAAAGTTTAAAGAATTCAGACATGAAGTAGAAAAATAAATCAAAAAATCCATTAAGATTCTTCAATTAGATTGAGGAGGTGAATACCTTAGTCAGGAATTTCTAAACTATCTTAAGCAAAATGGCATAGTCTCTCAATGGACTCCACCTGGAACACCTCAACTGAATGGGATTTTAGAATGGAGAAATCGAACCTTATTAGATATGGTCCGATCTATGATGAGCTTCACGGACCTTCCTAAGTTTCTTTAGGGACATAGTCTAGTGACCACTATATATTTACTGAATAGGATTCCCTCTAAAATTATTTCTACCACATCGTATGAGATATGACGTGGTAAGAAACCAAGTCTGTGTCACCTCAAAATTTGGGGTTGTCCGACTCATGGCAAGAGACAATAGGTGGATAAGTTAGAGTATAGATCCTTTAGAGCTCGATTCATAGGATATCCTAAAGAGTCATTATGATATTAGTTCTACATTCTGGAAAACTACAATATGATTATGAGTCGACATGCCATCTTTCTTGAAAAATAGTTTATTCAAGATGATGGCATCGGAAGGTAGATTAGGCTCGAGGAGAAAATCTTCCAAGAGCAACGAGCTAAGGATCCTATGAAACCCAATCAGATTGAGCCAGTCCAATCACTACCTCCTCCATCTCGTAGATGAGAAAGAATTTTTCATCCTCCTAAAAGGTACTTAGGTACTATTTCAGAGGATGTAGAGAAAATATTCCTCACAGAAAATGGGGTTCATCATGATGATCCCAAAATCTATGATGAGGCGATATTAGATATCGACTCCAAGAAATGGTTAGAGATAATGAAGTCAGAGATTGACTCAGTGTGCTCGAACCAAGTCTGGACCTTGGTAGATCAACCTGAAGGTATAATACCTATTAGGTGTAAATGGATCTACAAGAGAATGATAGGTGCAAATAGAAATATGGAAACATTCAAGACTAGATTAGTGGCGAAAGGATATAGTCAGCGTGAAGGCATTGACTATCACGACACCTTCTCTCCAGTAGCCATGCTAAAATCCATCCGTACATTGCTTGCTGTTGCAACCTATTTCGATTATGAAATATGATAGATGGATATAAAAATGGCCTTCTTAAATGGATATCTTGAGGAAGATATCTATATGGAACAACCACTAGATTTTACATTCAATGATACTGATGAAAAGATCTACAAGCTGCAAAGATCCATCTATGGACTTAAACAAACATCTCAGAGTTGGAATGCTTGTTTTAATGATGTGATCAAATCATTTGGATTCATCAAGAATGAAGAGGAACCATGTGTATTCAAAAAGATCAGTGGAAGTATTGTTATCTTTCTTGTACTGTACATGGATGACATCCTTTTTATTGAAAATGATATTTCCATGTTGACTACAATTAAAATATGGTTATCAAAAAAGTTCTCTATAAAAGACCTAGGAGAGGCTTCCTTTATTCTAAAAATTACGGTCTATAGGGATAGACCAAATAAGATGTTGGGTCTCTCACAGAAGTTATACATAGAGGAGGTACTAAAGAGGTTTAGCATGAAAAACTCTAAAAGGGGATTGGTGCCCTTCAGACATGGCATTCATCTCTCCAAGAAGTTGTGTCCCAACACACCTAAGGAGATTGAATGCATGAGCAAGATCCCTTATGCTTCGACAATAGGAAGCCTCATGTATGCCATGCTTTGTACACGATCTGATATCACCCAAGCTGTAAGTGTCATGAGTAGATATCAATCGAATCTAGATGAAGAGCATTGGACTTCTATGAAATGTATCCTTAAGTACTTGAGAAGGACTAAGGATATGTTCTTGGTTTTTGGTAATGGAGAACTATAGGTCCAAGGTTATATAGACTCAGATTTTATGTCTAAGATAGATGATCGAAAGTCAACATCTAGTAGTCAGTTTGTGTCTAATGAGGTGCTATCAACTGGAAGAGTTCCAAGCAGACTATGATAGCAGATTCCACCATAGAAGTAGAGTACATTGCTGCATCGAAAGCTGTAAAAAAGATGTTCTGATATAAAAAGTTTGTCGTAGAACTTGGAGTGATGCCAGCAGATGCCATCCCTCTGTACTGCAACAACAATAGTGCCATAGTCCTAGCTAAGAAGACGTGGTCTCCTCAGAAATCTAAGCACATCGAACGGTGATTCCACCTCATCCATGATTACCTCAAGAAGGGTTACGTCGAGGTTAAGAGAGTTGACTCCACAGACAATGCGGTAGATCCACTGATGAAGTCTTTGATCCAACAGAAGATCGAAGCCCACCTTAAGAAGATGGAACTTAAATTTGTAGCCAATTGGCTTTAGATCAAATGGGAGTTTGTTAGATGTGTGCCCTAGAAGCCAGATTGGCTAACACTTGTAATACACTTCTAAGGGCAATTTTTTAATTTTAACTATAAATTAATAAAAGAATTATTTTCTACCATAGTGTGTATTTAAAGTATATGTGATGCATCCTTTGAGTTAATGGTAATGACAATTCATATTTTCAAAGAGTTGAAAATTTAAGGCATGAATTTTCAAAATTAACTCATAAACTGCTCCCGACCGTAGGATCATCATGAGGATGGTGATTGATCCAGAAGGTTGATGTACAATCCCTTTCTTTGAGTAGATGAGTCTTGAGTCTATGGTGTGGAGAAACCAGAGCAAGAGTACAGATACTTGTTAGAGAAGGAGGGCACTGAGCGTGACCACCTCGAGCATTCATAAGGAAGTCTATCTTCTCGTCGATGACTGGTTCAATGTTGTAGTAGTATGTCTGGTTCTTTGACCTAAGGTGCATCGGTAGTTCACCTTAAGGGTGTTATAGTTTGACTACACCATTAACTCAGTCTCCTAGCCATTTGGAAACCCTGAGGTGTATGTTGGCTATAGTACATGTTCATTGTAGGAAATTGGATTGCACTAATATGGAAATCTATCTACCATCAGTAGATGAGGAGTAGCCCTTATGATGATCATGATGAAAATCAAGTCCATGAAGCCCATGGCCATGGCAGAGTGAAGATAATAGAAAGAGTTTCTATTTAAGGATTTTCATATTAGAACTCGAATCGAATGATTAATTCATATGATGGATATTAGGTTTGATGAGTTCACCTTAATCCTAATCCTATTGGGGCTCAAGATAGAAGAACCCAATTACATAGGTAGCTACATTAAGAGGTTCACTTTTAGTTCTGATGGATTGCTACCATACACTGCTAGGTATCACTATGGATTTTGAGAGCAATTAGAATGAATTTGATGATTGATTATTCTAATTGTATGAATCAAAAAAGTTTTAGTCCATCAAAAGGTGTTTCGATGATGTCGATGATGGAGATCACGACATATCTAATTATCATACGAAACTAAATCTAACTGGGTCACACAAATAATGGTTTGGATTTGGATGTCATCAATTGAGCTAACCTAGTTTAATTGATTTGGATTAGATCCAATCAGGTTTAAGGTAATCGTGCTAGCCCACGATTGAGCCTGACTTTGTCCTTCTCTAATCTTTTTGATTCATCACAATCGAGTCAAATTTGGTTTGACTCATTCCTATATCTTGAATGAGTTTATTTTATTTGATTGGGATAAGTCTAGATTAGATTAATTATAAAAATTAAATTCATTACTAGTGCAGTTGGACTAGGGTCAATAGTTGAGCCAATTGAGTGAATTAAGGATCACATGATCAGAGAATTTTAGAAATTTCTATAGAAATCATTTTGCTCTATTTTTTGGATACATGATAGGGCACGAGTTTTGTTTTGGGTGTGCAAAATTTTATGATTTTTGGAGGTTCATAGACTAGGTTTTGATAGAGTTTGATTTGGATTAAACTCTTAAGGGAAGAGTCCTAGATGCACATGAACTCTTCCTTATCCTTTCATGCCGCCACCTTCTAGATGGATTTTTGGCAACAAATCCAATGGGATCTGGGGTTTTTCATGGAGATCAGGTCCAAGAGTCTCAATGGTCGAATTAATAAGGTTTTTGGTAAAAAAGGAACTCTTTATGGTGCTATGTCTTGCATAAGAACTCTTCTCAAAAAATTACCTCAATATAATTTATTTTTTCCACACCCAAAGGAGCCTTCCCTCTAATATCCATGCCACCTCTATCCTCTCGCTCCCTCTCTTCTACATGCCTAAAAAGTTAGGCACAAATTTGATTTGAAGGTCCAAGATTTTTGGCATAGGATTCAGCATCTACACGATGGTGTTCGTGAGATGAACAGGCTGCCCTTAAAAGTGATTTTGAAGGCTTTTCAAATTAGATTCAAATCTAATTTTTGGAGAAAAGATTCATGAGGAGAAGACATTCAGATCCTACCTAAGTGGATATCGGTAGAGGCTAGGCGCGTGCATGGCTCCTTCCAAAATCTCAAAAATCAATAGGATCATCACAGGATAATTAGATTACCAAATCAGGTACGTAAAATTAAATCTAATTTAATTTTATTTTTAATTTTTAATATTGAATTTCTATGATCAGATTTGAGAAGTCTTAGATCTGATTAGGATTTTAGAAAAAAAATTTAAAATATTTCTTCAGATCCAATTAGATTTGAATGATCCTATGCCGGGAAATCATGTTTTTCCTTGAGGATGAAGGCTTTCAATTATTAAATAAGAGATTAATCTCGTCATTATGAGGGTGAAGACTATCTATGCCCTAGGAAATAGGCCTCTACTATGGTTATTTTGTGACTCTAGGGAGAGGACCTTTAAATGGCCCATGAGGAGAGGCCTACTTAACGGCCCTTTTATATCCTGATAATCTTGTTAGGAAAAGAAGGTGAATCTCATCCTAACAAGAATAAAAGCTATTTATAAAGGCCTCTGATTCTGAAACAAGAGATTAATCTCATCTTAATGAAGGTGAAGGCCTTCAATTCTTAAATAGAAGGTTAACTGTATTAGGAATAAGAGGAAGACCTGATCCTAACATGGATGAGGGCCTCTGATTCTTAAATAGAAGGTTAACCTCATCTTAAAAATGGTGAAAATTATCTGCGCCCCTGCAGAGAGGCCCCTACAATAATTCTTTTGTACCCCTAGAGAGAGGCCCTTCAAACAACCCATGAGAAGAGGCCCACTCAATAGTCCTTTTGTACCCTAGCAATCTTGTTAGGAAAAAGAGATGGACCTCATCCTAACAAGGATAAAAGTTATTTATGAAGATCTTCGATCCTTAAACAGTAGGTTAACCTCATCTTAACGAGTGTAAAGGCCTTCGGTTCATAAACAGAAAGTTAACCATGTTAGGAATAGGAGGAGGACATCATCCTAATGTAGGTGAAGGCCTCTGATTTCTAAATAAGAGGTTAATCTTATCTTAACAAGGTTAAAGCCTATATGTACCCTAGGGGAGAGCCTCCTACAATAGCTCTTTTATTTTCCTAGGGAGAGGCCCTTTCGATGGCCCATAGGAAAAGATCCACTCAATGATCCTTTTATGCCCCAGCAACCTCGTTACGAACAGAAGGTGAATCACATCCTAACAAGGATATAAGCCATTTATGAAGGCCTTCGGTCCTTAAAAAGTAGGTTAACTATGTTTAAAATAGGAGGACCTCATCCTAATATAGGTGAAGGTCTCTGATTTTTAAATAGGAGGTTAACCACATTCAGGACAGGAGGTGGATGTCATCCTGACGTGGGTGAAGACTCTTACTAGGGATATGAAGACCTCCAGTTCTTAAACAGGAGGTTAAACATATCAAGAATAGGAGGAGGACCTCGTCTTGATATGAATTAGGATCCTTGCAAGAGATGTGAAGACTTCCAATTAGGAACAAGAGGGTAGCTGCATTAGGAATAGGAAGGAAACCTCATCCTAATGAGGCTAAAGATCTTTATGAAGGACATGAAAACTCTTGATTCCAAAAGTAGAAGAAGGGTTATCTTCTAAATTGAATTAGAAGACCCTTGTTCATAAACTGTGGTGATCCCAAGCCTTGGGAGGCTAAGAGAGAAGCCAAGGCATTGGCTTCGAGGATTCTAGGATAGGTATGGTCTTAGGGCTAGGATAGATGTTACCCTAGGATAGAGGCAATGTATAGCCCTCCACAAACTTGAGGTCCAGGTGTTGAAGACCTTGAGGGGCTTGGTTTGTGCTTCGAAGACCTGGGATACAAAGTGGAGCAAGGAACCAAAGCCAAAGGATGAAGACTGCAGAAAAGGATCATTTCTATAGGTTAGCCAGATCAGTCAGAAATTGAGTCGGCTATGTCTCAAAGGTCAAGCGAAGTAGAAGGATGTGCATTCTGAACTGCTAGCATGGGATTCAATTAGGCTGACTTAGTGCTAGACTAAGCTGACCTAGTCTCAGGTTAGTCAGCTCAGTGCTGAGATAGAGCAGACTTAGTGGTCTGGCAGAGATATGTGAGAGGTCTATTTAGGGCTAGGGTCTGGGTTGATCCTAGGGGTCTTAAGGTCTAGTTTGAGAGATTTTAAGGGGGCTAGCTCATGTATGAGTCGGGTTTAGATCTAGGAGATAAGAGCATATGAGACATGGGTGTACATGAGCTCAGTGAGTGCTTTCATGTATTGGGTTAGCCTAGAGAAGTTTTTAAACTGGGATTTATTAGGGTTCATGTGGGAATCCTAGGATATATAAACCTATGTATTATAGCTTTTACAATAAGAGTGGAATACAATTAAGCTTTTCTCCCTAACTCTCTTTTCTCTTCTCTCTGGTTCCAATGCTAAAACCCCAGACCCCATCCCCTTCTCTCTTCTTTCTTAGATCTTTTTTTAATATGCTAGATTAACATCCTAGATTCATGCAAAAGATTGGATCTACGACTGTGTCTCCATGCAGCCATAGGTACAATAATTGATATCAAAGCCTGATTGAGCATTGAGGAGAAAGAAGATCAGATATTAGTAGAGATCAGCAGTGAGATTCAGATTTAAGATTTTTTCTATGCTTCATGAGGAAGGAAGAGATCTAAAGGCTGCTGTCCACCTTTCCTAGTCAAGATATTATTTCATATTTGCCTGTTTGATCTTATTTGATTTTGATTGATCACGAAAGTCAATGGGCTAAAGGTAGGATTTGAGAAGTTTGATAGAAAGAAAAGTTTCACGATGTGGATGGTTAGGGTGGAGGATCTATTGGTTCAGATAGGATTACATTTGGCCTTGGAGGATAGGTCAGAGAAGATGACAAACAAGGTAAGGATGTCCTTGGAGAAAAAGGCTTCTGCCATAATTAGGGCTTATCTAGTAGATGAGGTTTTGTGTGGCATGTTGGAGGAGAGGACATCCAAAGGTTTATGGTCGAGGTTACGCTAGCTGTACATGAGGAAGAACATGTGCAATAAGTTGATGCTGAAGAAGCAGCTGTACAACCTTCCGAAGCAAAAAGATGAGGATGTTATGGGCCATATTTAGTAGTTTGACCGGATGAGCATGGACTTACTCAACATTGAGGTGGATCTTGAAGAGGAGGATAAAAGTTTATTGCTACTGTATTCGCTACCTAGGTGCTTCAATCTGTTAGTGATGACATTGCTATATGGTAAGAAGGCACTAGTGTATGAGGAGATCGTTTCAGTGCTAAAAGTTCAACGAGCCATGGGAATAGATGATGAAGAGGGATATCATCTAGGAGAGTCTCGTGGTTTTAGAGAGGCCAAGGAAAGGGAAGAAAAAAGATGAGTAGAGGGACAGTAAGGGGTCTAAGAGATGCTTCAAGTATGGTGAAACATAACACTTTAAGCGAGAGTGTTCGCTTTGGAAGAAGTGCAAGGGAGGAAAAAAAGTTAGATTGCATTAGTTTAGTCACTGAGAGTGAAAATTCGGATGAAATCTTGGTGGTCTTGGAGGAACCCATAGGATTTGATGTATCTAAGACGGCTTCGGAGGGATTTATGGAGCGCAGAGGGTCCGAAAGAGCAGCGACAGTGTCTGAAATGCAGCGGCAGGCCCAATAGTATAGCATTGGGTCGTTAGCCTCGGGTAAGTTAGTGATAGAGTTGGCTTCTGCAGCATTAGGAGGACTTCAGTTCTAGGTGGAGCATAGGGCAAAGATGACTTCATAGATGAAGAGAGATGTGGCATGAGTTCAGAGTGAAGGGTGCAGTGAGAGAAGCTATTGAAAATTATGTCCCAAAGCCAATCTTAGCCTATTGATGATTGTGCTACTTTGTACTTATAAATAATTTATTAAATAAAATATTATTTTAGCTTTTTATCGTAAAGATTGCATCTTCTAATGAACATCTTTTATTGTGATGAAGTCCTTAGGACTATCTAGTTTCAATAAAGAGAGGATTTATCGATTAGTCCTTAGCTATTCATGATCAAATGATACATTGTTAATCAAGATGACAATATTTATTGAGTATAGGTTGCTGTATGCCATATAGGTTGATTGTCCTCTTGACCAAAGAGTATGGAGACACTGGTATGACATACAGATGAGACATAAGGATACATCATCACTAAACGTGATCAACTTCAGAGCATTCTGTCGTCAAGAATTTCTCTAATAGGATATGGATATAAGTATCCCTTAAACCTAAGATCACCAAGGTGGTTTGCAAACAACTCACTGTGCTTTGGTGCCAAACTATCTGAATTTTTAATTCAGTGATAAAATATTTTTTGGCACAGTCAAGTACTTGTGAAGTCAGTGTGTGATCAAGATGAAATTGACCACTCTAAGGGTTTGGAGAAAATGTGTCACTGTATTTTAAATTAACAAAAACTTGATCAGGATAATCCATTAGATGAATTTGATATTTTGAAATATAATGTGGGTGACCTAATTAGAGTTGGCAGTTAAACTTTGAGTCATCCTATGAGCATTAAGGTCAAGAAAATGAATTATACAAAAATTATATCCATATAGGTTTTAAGAGTATTGCTTTACACGTTCGACCTATCCGACCATCGGGTATCATTGCTAGATGGACAATTTGACTGGTATAGTAATTTATTCTTATGCTACTAGCTTACGTTCAAACCTATGGGGTCACACTCATAAAATATCTCGATCTGATCATATGGTTGATCAATGATTTAGGATCGTTCTTAGGTCAAATAATCAATACGATTGATGTTTGACCTAGTACAAATGTTGCAGGAGGATCGATTAGCAATTAGATTGCTAATTGACTTAATTTAATTAAGCCAAATGATTTTGATTAAGTCTAATTAAATATAATTTAATTATATTTAATTTGAGATTGATTGGATCAAGTCTAATTGGTTTATTATATGAGCCAATTGCTAAGAAGAACAAGTCCCAGTTCAAATAGGACTTATATGCACCCAATTTTTAATTTGATTAGAAATTAAATCAAATTTAAATTTAACTTAATCTAGTTTAATTAAACTTTTAGTTGGATTAAGGTCATCTCTAATTAGGTTGCATTAGTTTTGATTTAATTGGGTTCAAATAATAAGTTGGACCAAGTCAAAATTAGAAGTCTTAGTGTGACTCGGACTTCTCCTTCTTGAGCCATCTTACTTTCCATGCCCCACCCACATCAATTCTCCTAGAATTTTCATAGAAAATTTTATTTCTAAAGAATATTCATGCTCTTCTTATGTCTCCTACCATTTTAGAAGAAAATTAATCGTGGAATAGGTCAAAACAAACGAGTTGTTTTGACTTAGGTCTCTATTGGATAGAGTTTGATACATCATATTTTCTTATTTCTTTGAGGCACCAAATCATCTGATTTCTCTCTGATTCTTTTGTACAAAATAGAAGACTTATTTGTACATATTCCCTAGAGTCTACAAAAAATGTAAAGAGGGGATGCACAAGAGTTGGGTGCCCCAATCCTTGCTCAAATTGGACCTGCCTTTCTAGGTATTTGACCTAGACAAGGATTCTATCATAAATCTCTATTTAAGGGGAGTTAAGGCATAAGTTTTCTCTAAATTTTAGATCTGAGAGAGAGGTTAGGGGCATGGAAAGCTTGGGTGCAAAGAAGATCTGGGCATGGTGCTTCATTGAGAGATAAACCATTATGTCCTAGTGAGAGAAAAAGAAGGAAGAGGAAAGGGTTCTTTTCCTGGATTTTTTCTTGATCCATTCCTCCTCTTTTTATGATTTTTATGAGGTGTCTCTTTTCACAAATCTCTTTTCTTCCTTTTGAAAATTAGAGAGTTCAAGATTTGAAAAAGAAAATTACAAATCAGCCATCGAAGAAGGATCAACATTATACTAGCATGCTGTGCTGATTTTCTGCATTGGACTTTAGATCGAGGATCGAGGCCTTGTGTGGACATCCTATAGAGACCGGATGCATGTGCAACTTAGAGCAATGCCCTCAGTCTTGGATCAGTGAGTTAGAAAACTCATCTTTCAAGGATAAGGTTAATACCATCTTTCTTATATATCAAGATCAGATCTAGAATTGCCTGGATGTTGATATAATCAACATCACCCTTTCTATTATTTTTATTTTTATATTTAATAGCATGCTTAAATCATGTGATAGGATCCTAGATCTAGGGCTCTTTTATAAATTTTAAATAAATTAATATAATTAATTTATTGCTACCACTGTCTAATTTTTGAAAAAGTTTCCAAATCCATTCATAAAATCCTAGATCATTTTCTTCAGAAGCTATATCCCAGCACCAGTGCCGAGGCCATACAGTCTAGGTTGAGAGGATTGTGCATGAAGATGGGCATTGCTCTAAGAAAACCATGTTAGGTGGAGCATCAGGATATGTGGCAAGTGCGAGTATAGGAACACTGCATGATCTCCAGAAAAGTCTAGAATAACTAATGCGGTTGCTAAGCAGAAGGATGCCTACAACTCCAAGAGTGTTGCAATGGAGCAAGCCAAGATCTTCAGTGGTAGAGACGGTCATCCCAAAGGCCTCAAAGGAAGCTCAATAATTGAAGAAGAATGGTGGTGGCAAGGTGAGCACAAGGAGGTATCAGGACATGCAGAGATAGCAGAACTGTGCAAGAGGATGTTGCCAGGTGTGCCAAGGCTTGGGCACACGAAGGTGGAGATTATAGATGGTGTGGTGCTCCAAAGTCTTGGGAGGCCACAGGAGGAGCCAAGGCATTGGCTTCAGAGATTTTAGGATAGGTGTGGTCCTAGGACCTGGACATGAGTTATCCTAAGATGGAGGTGGTGTATAGCCCTCCATATGCTTGAGGTCTAGGTGTTGGGGACCTTGAGGGGCTTGGATGATTCTTTGGAGATCTGGAATATAAGATAGAGCAAGAAATCAAAGTCAAAGGATGAAAACTGCAAAAAAGAATTATTTCTACAGGTTAGCCAGCTCAATTAGAAACTGAGTCGGCTATGTCTCAGAGGTCAAGCCAAATAAAAAGGTGCATATTCTAGACTACTTGCATGAGATGCAACTGAGCCGACCCAGTCTCAAGTTAGCCGGCTCAGTGATCGGCAGAGATACATGAGAGGTCTATTTGGGACTTGGGTCTGGCTTGATCCTAGAGATCTTAAGGTCTAGTTTGAG
Source organism: Cocos nucifera (assembly GCA_006176705.1). Lineage (NCBI taxonomy): Eukaryota > Viridiplantae > Streptophyta > Magnoliopsida > Arecales > Arecaceae > Cocos > Cocos nucifera. The sequence continues at coordinate 1,826 of QRFJ01000889.1, read as the reverse complement.
AGGTTTTAAGGGGGATAACTCATGTATGGGTCGAATTTAGATCTAGGGGATGAGAGCATGTGAGAAATGGGTGTACATGAGCTCGGTGAGTGCTTACATGTATTGGGTTAGCCTAGAAGAGTTTTTGAGCTGAGGTTTATTAGGATTCATGTGGGAACCCTAGGGTATATAAATCAGGGTATTGTAACTTTTTACAATAAGAATGAAATATAATTAAGCTTTTCTCCCTAACTCTGTTCTCTCTTCTCTTTGGTTCTATGCTAAAACCCAAGACTCCATCCCCTTCTCTCTTCTTTCTTAGATCTTCTTTAGTTTGCTGGATTAACACCTAGGTTCACTTAAGAGATCTTTTCTATGACTGTGATTCCGAGTAGCCATAGGCACAATAGAGGACATGCCTATGAGACATCAGATCGAAATTATCAATCCAAAGCAGCACCAACATTAGACATGGCACAAAAACTAGGATTTCCATAAGTACTAAGTCAAAACAAGTTACAAAAAGATGAACGAAAGAAGCATTATTTCATTGAAATAAAGTTCATTACAAAGGTCTCTAGGACTGATTATAAAAAAAAATAGAGAGAAAAAAAGAACAAGGATGATGTCCTACTCAAACTTCGAACTACCAACCCCGGCCATTGCAAGAGAGTATTTTATGTCATTCACTTTTTTCTTGAGATCTCGCTTTGCTGCCAAACTTTCACCAAGTGATAATTACCGTAAATGGACCAATAAAAGTAAAGTATTAATTTTTTTTATTTTTAAAAATTAATACTTTTATTTATCAATTTTAGAAAATATATTCATAAATAAAAAGAACTTATTTTTCTTGTTCAAATTATGAAAATTTGGAGCAAATTGGATTTAAAATGGATCCGGTATTAAGATCTAAAGAAAAAAAAAAGAAGAAAAAAAATAAAAGCAAACCAGCTGGGCTGGTTCATCCAGAAACATAGCTCGGTCTGCCCATAAGCAAACCTAGCCTGCCTGCCCAAGCACACAGCCTGCATGCAAAAGAGCCTAGCCTGACCCATTCTCCCCCTCTAGCCTAATGTCACCTTAGCATCAGTAAACCATGCAGTCCATGGTTGACCAGTGGATGACGTGGTGCGCATGTACCCTTAAAGGGTCTACAAAAAATCTCATGTAGTGTTCAGGGATATTTTTGAGAACTCAGGTGGCATGGCGCACTATGATTCAACCAGGTCAATAGCATGTCTGGTTCAGCAGTTTACCAGCACAATAAATGCACCATCGGATAATCCATCTTACAGCCAGTCCAAATCCATCAATTTGGGGTGTTTCCTACTTTGATTCTAATTCTCCCAACCTCCTGTGCACGATCCAATGGTTCTACATGCTCCAGGAGATGATCCAATGGCTAGATCTTTCCCAAATTTCGATCGAATGATCGACGAAAGCCTACGACTTAACTCAGCCTCCCACAGTGCAATCTAGTGGTCAGATTTCTTCCATCAAATGTGATCCGATGGCCACCATCAAATCCAACTTGATCTGGGAGTTTAAGATGGGTTTTTAAGTAATTTTTGAGCCGTTTGATCAGATCCAGTGGCCAACAAATTCTAGATAGTAAACAGAGCATAGTTTCACTCGATTTCATGTGTTTTAAGCCCATTTTCACTTAAATTCTTCATGGCAGAAACCTCCAACATCTGTTTAAGGACCCCAGGCCTCCAGAGTTCAATGTCTTTGGTCAAGGGAAGGTGATGCTATAGGGTAGAGTCATTCTTGGGTTTATAATTGCTTCAAAGCAGACGGTGTCGAGAGTAAAGAGCCAATCTTCTACACCTCTCAATGATCTC
>QRFJ01000888.1:278726-300989 GCA_006176705.1 Cocos nucifera | reverse complement strand
GATCGATTCCCAACTGGGCTCATGATCAACTTGCATTATCACTTGGGGCTCTTTCGAACTTGGGCATTGCAGGACCTCAAAAAGGAATTCTCGTGGTAGCTCATTCAGGGCTAATGTGGTCAACTTAGAGAGGAGGTCGGCTTTGGTATTCTCCATCCTAAGAATCTACTGAATGCCAAAATTATCGAAGGCCAAACTTAAGCACCTCATCTTTTCCAAGTACATTTTCATACTTTCCTCCTGGACTTCGAAGGAGTTATTAACTTGTCTTACCACTAGTTGAGAGTCACTATAGACCTTCAAATATCGCACTCCCAGCTCCTGGGCTATCCTCAACCCTACAAGTAGGGCTTCATACTCTGCTCCATTATTAGTGGCAAGAAAGTTAAAGCATAAGGCATACTCTACCATAACTCCTTCTGGATTGATGAGAATTAGACCCGCACCTACTTCCGAAGTATTAGATGAACCATCCACATATAATGCCTAGAAGTTTTTAGGAAGATCGGCCTTCTCTTCTTGAGAGCTAGGGATAAAGGTTTCTTGATGCTCTAGTTCGATCTCCTCTAGAATAGTATACTCTACTATAAAATCAGTCAATATTTGAGCATTAATTGATGGCCAAGTTTTGAAATGGATGCATTGATAGCATATCTCAAGAAAGAAATTCTCTCCAGAGATCACAAAGAAGCTCAAAAGTTAAGAAATCAAGCTTTCTGCTATATTTTGCATGAAAGCAAGTTGTATAAGAGGTCATACTCCTTACCTCTCCTCAAGTGTCTTCGACCTTCAAAAGCTAGCTATGCCTTGAGGAAAGTTCATGAGGGGATTTATGAAAATCATCTAGGAGTGAGATCCCTATCATACAAGTTGCTCCGTTAGGGATACTATTGGCTGACAATGCATCAGGATGACATAGATTATGTGAAAAAGTGCGATAGATGCCAAAGAAACACAAATATTTAGAGATAGTTGGCTTCGCAGCTCACACTGTTAAGTGACACTTGGCCATTTGTGTAGTAGGGGATGGACATACTCAAACCTTTCCCCATGGCATCTAGGCAGTGAAAGTTCCTGCTAGTGGTAGTGGATTACTTCACTAAGTGTATTGAAGCCGAATCTCTAGCAAAAATCACTAAAGTTAAAGTACAGGACTTCATCTAGAAGTCGATTATTTGTAGGTTTGGTCTACCTCGGATGCTGATCCCTGAAAATGGGCATCAATTTACTGGTGCAAAGTTTACTGAGTTCTGCGAAGGTTTGAATATATCTCACCACTTCATGTTGATGGCTCATCTGCAAGCGAATGGTGATGCAGAAGTTACCAATAGAACTTTGCTTCAGGGGATAAAGGCCAGGCTTGAGAGAGCAAAAGGGAAATGGGTGGATGAACTCTATCATGTGCTCTGGGCTTACCGAACTACTCAAAGATTATCCACTGGAGAAATATCCTTTACGCTGGCCTTCAAAATGGAGGCGATTATTCTGATCGAGTTGGAACTTCCCTCAGTGCAAGTAGAGACCTTCGATGAACAAGGCAACTCGTAGGACCTCAAAGCTAACCTTGATCTACTGGAAGAAAAGAAGGAGAAAGCTTAGATCCGAATGGCAACTTACAAGCAAAGGATAGCCCGCTTCTATAATTCAAGGGTCAGAAGCAAAATCTTTAAGATAGAGGATCTCATACTTCGACGAGCGGATGTTTCATAATCTCAAAATCAAGAAAAGCTTATCCTGAATTGGAAAGATCCTTATGAGATGGTGAAAATTGTTCGATCGAGAATACATTATTTAAAGGAACTCAGAGGATCTACACTCCTATAGTCTCAAAATTTGAAAAATCTACGAATTTACTATCAGTAATTTGATCCTAATAAAATTTTTTATTTTAATATTTTTATTTCTTGGCATAAAATTATGTGATGATAGGAAGTGACCCAACCGAACTTCATCAATGAACTAAGTAGAAGACCTCCGATTATTTAATACAGATTGAGGAGAGAGGCCTTTTCAATTATCCTTTCATGCCCCTATACCTTTGCTAAGGATAGGAGGAGGACCTCATCCTAACAAAGGAAGGCCAACCCCATTAGGAATAGAAGGAGAACCTCATCCTGATAGAAGAATAAAAAAGACCAATCATGTCAGGAATATGAGGAAGATCTCATCTTGACATGAGTGATGAAGACCTCTGGTTATTTAAGACAAGAGGAGGGGAGAGGCCCTTTCAATGGCCCTTTTATATCCCTATACCTTTGTTAAGGATAGGAGAAGGATCTTACCTTAAAAAAAAGGCCAACCCCATCAGAAATAGGAGGAGAATCTCATTCTAATAGGAGAACAAAAAAGACCAACCATGTTAGGAATAGGAGGAGGACCTCGTCCTGACATGGGTGATCAAGACCTTCAGTTATTTAAGATAGGAGGAGAAGAGAGATCCTTTCAACCTTCCTTTTTTGTCTCTATACCTTTATTAGGGATGGAAGGAGGACCTCATCCTAACAAAGAAAGATCGATCCTATCAAAAATGGGAGGAGAATGTCGTCCTGGCAGGGGGATAAAAAATGCCAACCATGTCAGGAATAGGAGGATCTCGTCCTAACATGGGTGATGAAGACCTTTAATTATTTAAAATAGGAGGAGAGGAGAGGTCATTTCAATGGCCCTTTCACATTCCTATACCTTTGTTAGGGATAGAAGGAGGATCTCGTCCTAACACAGGTGATGAAGACCTTCGATTATTTAAGACAGAAGGAGAGAAGAGGTCCTTTCAACGGTCCTTTTATGCCCCTAGATCATTGTTAGGAATAGGAGGAGGACCACACCCTAACAAAGGAAGGCTAACCCCATTAGAGACAGGAGGAGGACCTCGTTTTAACAAAGGAAGGCCAACCCTATCAGAAATAGGAGGAGAATCTCATCTTAATAGGGGGATAGAAAGGCCAACCATGTTATAAATAGGAGGAGAACCTCATCTTCGCACGAATGATGAAGATCTTTGGTTATTTAAGACAGGAGAAGGAGAGAGGCCCTTTCAATGGCCCTTTTGTGTCCCTATATCTTTGTTAGGGACAGGAGGAGGATCTTGCCCTATCAAAAGAAGGCTAACCCCATCAGGAACAGAAGAAGAATCTTATCTTGATAAGAAAATAGGAAGATCAACCATATCAGAAATAGGAGAAGAACCTCATCCTGATATGGATGATGAAGATTTCTGGTTATTTAAGATAGGAGGAGGGGAGAGATCCTTTCAATGGCTCTTTTGCATCCCTATATCTTTGTTAGGGATAGAAGGAGGATCTCATCCAAACAAAAAAATGCCAACCCCATCAGGAACAGGATGAGAACCTCATCCTGATAGGAAGACCAATTGTATCAGGGATAGGATGACCTCATCCTGACACGTAGGAAGATATCCGGTTATGTGAGATAGGAGAAAAATGAAGAAAATAAAGAAGCCAACAAATATTGAACCCAAGCAAAATAGAAAGATGGTTGAAGAAAGTATAATTTCATTGAAGATGAAGTTTATTACAAAATAAAAGTCGGCAAGACCATATATAGAAGGATAAAGTGAATGAAGTCCTAAGAAGAAGTATCAGAGTCTTCAGACTTCAGAATGTCGATCCCCGCCATCTCTAAGGATTGCTTCAAGCTGGTGATTTCCTCTTCCAATTTCTTTCTTTTCAATAGGCTTTTCATGATAATCTATCAGCTTGCTAGAAGTTATCCCTGGACTCCCTCAATTGTTTTCTGAGAACCTCTGACTCTACCTCTGCATCCTTAACCGCTTGTTGCTCATAGGCCATTTGGATTTTTAGCTGTTGAAGTTTGGCCTTCTCCTTCTCACATAGCTCAAAAAGTTCTCCAAAGGACCTCCTCAAGGAGGCGAGTTGTTCCGACTCTTTATCGGCACCAACTTGCTGGTTATTGGCCAACTGCTTCTGAAGATAAGTTACTTCATCTCTGGCCATCTTGAGCTCTCCTTCAAGTCTAGACATTTTCTCTACCCAGTGTACTCTATAACTATTGTGCCAAGCTTCGGTATCCTAAAGTTGATTTTAGAGCTCCAAAATTTTTTTTAACCAATCCCATTCATATCAGGCCTTGTCAGAAGATCATGGCAAACTCCCTTCCAGTAGATGAATTTTTTCCTTCACTGTCTTGAGCTTAAATACAAGGAAGCTGGCCTTCGCAGTTAATGTCCAAGACTTCTCACTGACATTTTTTTTAAGTTCAGCTAACTCTCTCTCAAAGTTATCTTTCCTAGTGCTGAAGCTCGTGAAATCTTTCATGTGCAACTTGCGAAGGTGAGTGACTTTGATCATCACCTCTGAAGCATTTTTTTTGGACCTCTAAAGATCGTCCTCCATTTTTTTCAACTTCTTCTTCAGATGATGGATTTTCTTCTTTAAATTCTTCACTACAGGTCTCAGAACGATACCTTCGAAGGGTGGTTTAGCATTGGTTGGAGATGACTGATCTTGACTTTGGTCACTAGAAGGATTCTGATTAACATTCACCTAAGCATAAGTATAAGAAAAATGAAACTCATTTTTATTTCTCAAAATATTTAAATATACATCAAGAAAAAAGAAAAAAAGAGAAAGTATAATTGTTTGAAATTTTAGACCTTGGAAGGAACAGTGGTGGATGAGGTCGGAGCATTTTCTATCGCCTCCAGCTCCGGTGCAGACTCGGGCACCTCAATGGTAGGTTCAGAGGGCTCGAGAATAGCTTTTGTAGGAGAAAGGTCAGCTGCAGTAGTGGAAGGTCCTACCTCTTCATCAGGGACCTCCCCATATAAGAAGTCGAGATCGAGTTTAGAAAGCTTGGTGGCCACTCGATCCTCACAGAGTTTGTATCCCTTCTGAAAGGCCTCTTGGCCAAAGACAATGTTTAGATCCCTCATTTTAGAGGAGACCTTGAACTCCTCCACTACTTGGACCTTCATCTCCAAGATCTATTTCGAAGCTTGATCCTTCAGCCCCCCAACCTTTACCTCAGCCTTCTTCCTTCTCTCCTCCTCCAAGGCCAAAGTAGCCTTCAGCCTCGTTGAGATGAGTTCCTCTTTTCTAAGCACATCCTACAGAACTTTGACCTCGACCATCTTCTTCTTTAAAAGATGATCAACCTCGACGGTCTTCTCCTGGAGGCTATCAACTTTGGCTTGAAGGTCTTCCTGAGCCTTTAACATCTCCAACCTTAATTGATTCACCATTTTGATATGTGTGAGTATTTTGTGACCCAACTACAGTAAATGGACTATGTTATGTATATAAAAAAAATGGTCGAGGTCGACCATCTAGTCTACCACCTCAGGCATGACAAACTTATCAGTTAGATCTTGGATGAGATCCAAATCACTGATGGGGTCTTCTCTTGGATTGTCGCTATCATCATTGGATCCACTAGGGTATGCCTTGCGAAGCACCTTCACGATGACCTTCTTTTCTCCTCCTTTATCCTTTTCAATGGGAGGATGCGAAGCTTGATTTTCAACTAGGGGACTCGACATTGTCGGAGGTGTAGAGCCCCCTTCAGTGGTGCCAACCTCAATGGTAGGGATAACTTCGACACCCTCAGCAATTTTGGAGGCAAAGACGGTGGTGGCAGGGGTTGCGAGGCTCGGAGCACCGACCTTTACCCTCTTCGAGCTCTCATCAGGAGCTTTTTCTTTCCTCTTGCGAGATTGAATCCCCTTGGTGAGCATCTCAACTACTTGAGCATCCATTTCTGCATCAAAGAGAAGATCACAATTAAACCACATATAAGGAAAACCTACTAAGCTCGCAGAATATAGAAATATACTGGTAGGGTCGAGAGGACTCAAGCCTGTATTGAACAAAACTTGCTCTTTTAGAAGCTCGGGAAGGAGAGGAGCCCGATAGGTCTTAAGTTTGTTGGTAGAGTCAAGGTCGCCCCTATCTATGCTAGGTGCTCAGTGGATTGACTCTCTAAGCAAACCCCAGAAAAGAAGCCCTAACAACAGGATAGGACAGTATACAAAGAAGTACCTCTCCTTCAAGTTGTGGATAGAAGAAGGAGCTCCTTTCAGTAACTCCTTCTTACCAAACTGAAGAGAAAAGTACCACCAATCCTTTACGGAAGGATGATGTTTGAATGTATAGTAAGTTCTAAAAGGAAAAATGGTTGGGAGGACTTCGGCCAGATGGCAAAGGAAAAGAAAGCCTATCAAAAACCTAAAAGAGTTTGGTACTATGGAAACTAAAGAAATATTCAAAAATCAAAAAAGCACAACTACAAAAGATGGGAGTGGAAGTCTTAGTCTAGCACGAAGAGCTTCTAAATACAGACAAAATCGACTGGGCGAGGGAGAGCAGGCCCGGTCGCTGAGCCCAGGAAGTTCTAGTTCATATTTTGGGGGGATCCCATATTGAATCCCAATCAGTAAAAAGTTGTCTGGGTTAAGATACAGGGGATAAAACCTAGAGCAAAGGTTGGATGGGACATGCTTCTAAGGTTGGTCTCGACTAGAGGATCGGGATTTTGGAAGATCGGATCGGATGAACTCCAGGAACCGACAGATTGAGAAGTCCCCGAAGACATTCGGATCAAATGAATGTCAAAAAATTCCCAAAAAACCAAGAAAATAAAGAGTGAAATCCTCTTGAAGAAATTGAAAGGACAAAATGCAAGAAACACCAAAATAATCGAAAGGAAGATTAGGAAACTAACCTAGTTTGGTCAAGGAGAGCAATGAGATGACGAGCATGGCAGAAGTCGAGCAGGAAAGCACTTGCGGGTGGAAAAAACAAAAGTGGAAATTGGGGAGCTCTCGGGTAGGAAGAAGGATGCCGGAGGAAGAAGGAGAAGGGCTCGAAGAGAAATGAGGCCCCTAGGAGAAGAAGATGAATTTAAATACTCCTTAAAGCTTGAGATAGTTATGATGGCAGGTCGTCTCCGATCGATCTACGGTTGATGCGTGTCCCACTCATCATGGCAGGCTATCGATGACTGACAGAACATTAATTATGCCATACCTGGGATAGAGTTCTGGCAGGAGTTTTGAAAAATCATCTTTTTGGATCATTTCATATTTAAGAAGTTTTGGTGCTAGCACAGTAAATGCCATGACTTTTCATTTGGCAGGCATAGAACTTGGAAAAGAACTTCAGTAGTCACCTTTTTTGTACTCCCTTCTTTTGAATTTTGAACTCGAGAGTGGGAGGACTATTGTTGGGGGTAGACCCGCTCCTGCCAAAGTTCTATTAGAATTTGATGCCTCGAATTCAATTCACAGTAAAAAGGAGAATCAATTTTTAGCACAGCAGTCAGAATGGATCTGATATGCGATCGAGCCAGCTCGAACCATAGTTGAGCCAGCTCTCTCAGGCAAATAGATAGTAGGAGTTTGGATGAGATGCAGTCGAGCCAGCTCGATCCCTGACCGTGCTGGCTCGACTGAGGCAAACAGAACATGATGGAGTTTTTTCTATTTTGACTTAGATTATGATTAATCCAATAGATATATGGAAGTTGCGCATGGACCATAGGATCCAACGGCCATGGAGGTTGCGGTTATGATCTGAAGGTCACAAAATATTTCAAGACTCCATCAAAGATATGTTCTACTCATATTAAAAAAATGAGCTCTGTTAGAACTCCTATGAACTGCTGAGAAGAGGATTCTCATCGTATTTAAAGGGCTGAGGTGCTATAGAGTAGAAGAGATGATGTATATGGCATGAGAGGCACGTAGAGAGGCTCAAGCAGCCATCGAGAGAAGCTTGGCAGAGCATTGAGTGTGTGCAGCCCATGAGAGAAAGAAGCAATAGGTGCATAGCATCCGATAAGGAGGTTGTGAGGGCAGAGCATCTTGTAGCTTCTGTGGGTCTCCTTGAAATTCTAAGAGAGCTTTTATGAGGGTAGCTTCTAGTTGAGAGAAATATATACGATGAGTTGAGAATGGGTGTTCTCCTCTTGTGCATGTTTTTCTCTTTCATAATGAAGCTTTGCATGCCCCATGGAGGCGAGCCTTTAGGCTGATCCACGTACTTGATTATTTTCTTATATTATTTTCTTATTTTATTTATTTCTTCTTCCTACCATAATAATTTGGTACTAGATCCTTAACAAGCAATATCAGAGTAGCTGATATCCCAATAGTTTGGTATCAGAGCGAGTTGATACCATAATAAGTTTGGCTTGGCATCTTGTTTCAAGACAAGCTCGAGATGAACTCCTCCATTTGCAAACCATCCAGACTCCCTTCCATTTAGACTCCTCCGACTGCAAGCTATTTGGACTCCCTTCCATCCGGACTCCTCCTATAGCAAGCTATCCAGACTCCCTTCCATTCGGACTCCTCCAACCTCAAGCCTTCCTAACTCCCTTCCATCTGGACTCCTCAGATAGTAAGTCATTCGGACTCCCTTCCATCTGGACTCCTCCAGCAGCAAGCCATCCAGACTCCCTTCCGTCCGGACTCCTCCGATAGCAAGCCGTCCAAACTCCTCCTACTGCAACCATTCGGACTCCCTTCCATCTAGACTCCCTTCCATCTGGACTCCTCTGATAGCAAGCCATTCAGACTCCTCTAGTAGCAAGCCATCCAGACTCCCTTCCATCCAAACTCCTCCAACAGCAAGCCGTCCGTACTCCTTTCCATTCAGACTCCTCCAGTAGCAAGCCATCCGGACTCTCTTCCATCCAAACCCCTCCAGTTGCAAGCCATTCAGGCTCCCTTCGAGCTAGACTTCCCTAGTCAAATTTCTTTCGATCGAGCCCCCTACGGTCGCCCAAAAGGACCTTATCATTTATGCAAATTTGGCTCTCAGTACAATACAAACCAACCTACATGCAGACAATCATAAAAGAGCCTAAACTCCTCTAGAACTATTAAGACTTGAAGCTCTTCACCATCAGCACCTACTCCATCCGAACTTCGACTATTAATCCCCAATGTGCTAGCACATTACGACAATGGACACTACTCTCGATTGGCACATCACGATAATGGACACCACCTTCCATAACAAACTCCAACGTGGCCTGAGTGGCCCACTACTAGAGGATTATGGGTGTCGCTATCAGTTTGTTATACGCTCCGTCTATAAAAGGGACCCTCTAGATACATTTTCTTTAAGCTCTCTTCTTCTTCCTATCACTTTACCTTTTTATTTTTTAAGCACTCCATTCCAGTTGACCAAAAAATTAACTTGAGCATCGGAGGATCTTGTCGGAGCCACCCATCTCTGGTCTGGACTTTGTTTTACAGGTTTCGTTGGCGGCCTCGTCTTCTCCACTCTAGCTACCTCCAACATTCTCATGGATTTTCTCACCAATAGAAACTCTTTCTATCATCTTCACACTACCATGGCTATAGGCTTAAGGACTCGATCTCATGATCATCATAGGGCTACTCCTCATCTATCGGGATAGATAGATATTAGTGCAATCCAATTTCAATAATGAACATGCTATAGCTAACATACACCTCAGAATTTTGAAGATCGAGTTATGGTGTAGTCAAACTAAAATACCCTCAAGATGAACTATCGATGCACCTCAGGTCAAAGAACTAGACATACCACTATAGCATCGAGCTAGTCATCAACGAGAAGATATACTCCCTTATGACTTCTCGAGGTGGTCACGCTCAGTACCCTCATTCTCTAATAAGTACCTATACTCTCATTTTGATGTCTCCATACCATAGACTCAAGATTCATCTATCTTAAGAAAGCGATCATACACCAACCTTCTGGATCGATCACCATCCTCGTGATGATCCTATGATCGAGAGTAGTTTATAAGTTAATTATGAAAATTCATGTCTTAAATTTTCAACTCTTAAAAATATGAATTATCATTATCATTAACTCAAAAAATGTATCACAGATACTTTAAATACACACTATGATAGAAAATAATTATTTTATTAATTTATAGTCAAAATTATAAAATTGATCCTAGAAGTGTGTTACAAGTGTCAGCCAATCTGGCTTCTAGAACACAATCTAACAAACTCTCACTTGACTTAAAGTCAATTGGCTATAAATCTAAGTCCCATCTTCTCGAGATAGGCTTCGATCTTCTGCTATCCCAATGGCTTCATTAGTGGATCAGCTGCATTGTCTGTGGTGTCGACTCTCTTGACCTCGATGTATCTCTTCTTGAGGTAATCATGGATCAGGTAGAATCATCGCTCGATGTGCTTGGATTTCTGATGAGACCTCGGCTTCTCAGCAAATGTTATGGTGCCATTATTATCACAGTATAGAGGGACGGCATCCAATGGCATCACTCTGAGCTCTGCGATGAACTTTTTTTTCTTAGAACATCTCCTTTGCAGCTTCTGATGCAGCAATGTATTCTACTTCCATGGTGGCATCACCATCTGCTTGAAACTCTTCAGCTAACAACACCATCATTGCATACAAATAGACTTTCAGATGTCATCTTTCGATCATCTATATCGAACATGAAGTCTAAGTCTGTATACCCCTGGACCTGAAGTTTTTCATTACCAAAGACTAGAAACATATCCTTAGTCCTTCTCAAGTACTTAAGAATACATTTCAAAGAAGTCCAGTACTCTTTGTCTGAATTTGACTAATACCTGCTCGTGACACTCATAGCATGGGCAATACCAGGTCGTATACATAGCATGCCATACATGAGACTCCCTATTGCCGAAGCATAAGGGATCTTGCTCGTGCGTTCAATATCCTCAGATGTGTTAGGGCACATCTTCTTGGAGAGACGAATGCTATGTCTAAACAATACTAGATCCCTTTTGGAGTTTCCATGCTAAACTTCTTTAGCACCTCCTTTATGTATATCTTCTACGAATGTCCTGGCATCCTATTCGGTCTATCTCTATGGACCTTAATTTTTAGAATAAATGATGCTTCTCTTATGTCTTTCATAGAAAACTCTTTAGACAACTATATTTTAATCATGGTCAACATGAAAATATCATTTCTAATTAGGAGGATATCATCTACGTACAGTACGAGGAAGACAATAGCGCTCCCACTAATCTTTTTGAAAATACATGACTGCTCCTCATTTTTGATGAAACTAAATGATTTGATCACATCATTAAAATGAGCATTCCAACTTTGACATGCTTGTTTATGTCCATATATGGACCTTCGCAGCTTGCACACCTTGTGATCACTATCACTGGATGTGAAACCAAGCAGTTCTTCCATATAGATATCTTCCTCAAGATATCCATTTAAGAATGTTGTTTTTATGTCCATCTACTATATTTCATATTCAAAATAGGTTGCAACAATAAGCAATGTGTGGATGGATTTAAGCATGGCTACTAATGAAAAGGTATCCGATAATCAATGCCTTTGCACTGACTATACCCTTTCGCTATGAGCTTAGCTTTGAATGTCTCTACATTTCCATTGGCACTTATCTTTCTCTTGAAGATTTATTTACATTCAATAGATACTATACCTTCAGGTGAATTTACTAAGATTTAGACTTGGTTTGAGTGCATTGAGTCAATTTCTGACCTCATTGCCTCTAACCATTTCTTGAAGTCGATATCTGATATTGTCTTGTCATAGGTTTTGGGATCATTACCATGAACCCCATTTCTCATGAGGAATATTTTTTCTACATTCTCTGAAATAGTACCTAAGTATCTTTCAGAAAGATGAGAAATTCTAGTTGATTTTCGAGGTGGAGGTAGTTAGACTGGCTTAGTCTGATTGGGTTCCATAGATTTCTTAGCTCGTTGCTTTTGGGAGACTTTCTCCTCGAGCCTAATCTATCTTTCGATGCCACCATTTTGAATAAACTATTTTTCAAAAAAAATGGCATGTTGACTCATAATCACATTGTAATCTTCTGAAAGATAGAAATAATATCCTAATGACTCTTTAGGATATCCAATGAATCGAGCTCTAAAGGACCTAGATTCTAATTTATCTGCCTGCTATCTCTTGACAAGAGCCAAACAATCCCAAATTCTGAGATGACTTAGACTTGGTTTCTTATCATGCCACATCTCATATGGTGTGGTAGGAATGGTTTTAGAAGGAATCATATTCAGTAAATATATAGCGATCATTAGACTATCCCCAAAGAAACTCAGAAAGCTTCGTGAAGCTCATCATGGATCAGACCATATCTAATAAGATCTAGTTTCTTCATTTTGAAATCTTGTTGAGGCATTTCAGGTGGAGTCCATTGAGAGACTTTGCCATTATTCTTGAGATAGTCTAAAAATTCCTGACTAAGGTATTCATCTCCTCGATCTGATTAAAGAATCTTAATAGGCTTTTCTATTTATTTTTCTACTTCATGTCTTAATTTTTTGAACTTTTCAAAAGCTTCAGACTTATGTTACATCAAATACACATACCCATACCGAGATAAATCATTGGTAAATGTTATGAAGATGTAGTTGCCTGTAGCTTGCACATCAAATGGGCCACAAACATCAGTATGTACTAGGACAAGTAGGTTTATGGTCCTTTCCCCATGTCCTACAAAAGAAAGCTTGGTCATTTTTCCATGAAGGCATGATTCACAAATCGGATATGACTCGGAAGTCAATGAACTCAATAGTCCGAATTTCTCCAATTTGTTAATTCTATCTTCTTCTATATGACCTAGCCTAAGGTGCCAAAGATACCTATTATTTAGACTATCCCTAAGTTGCTTTGATCCTAAGTATTCATGTTTTGCTCCATATTGAAAATAGAAACATCAATATATAACTGATAGAGACCATTTATAAGAAAATCACTTACCATTTTATTTTTTCATAAAGAATATTATAATGGTTCTTAAGAAAACTAGTTACACTGCCTTCCTATGCTAAACATGAAATGAAAATCAAATTTCTACTTGCTGTAGGAATATAAAAATAATTCCTAAGAATTAAATCTAATGCTGATGGTAGTCAAAAAGGATAGATTTTCATGGCCACAACAGCAACTCTTGCTTTGTTTCCGACATGTAGGATCATCTCACCATCCCTTAGCCTCCTGCTCTCCTCAAGATCCTACATAGAAGTGCACAAGTGAGCACTCAAACTAGAGTCAAGCACCAAATTGGATGTAGAAGAAATTATAAGGTCAGATTCAATAACGAGCATACCTCTAGAAGGATCTGCCTCCTTCTTGTTCTTCAGGGTGGCTAGGTATAGAAGGCAGTTTCACTTCCAATGACCATCAATGTTGGAATGAAAACATATTTTTTTTGTCGACGGCCTTTTTCTTTGGCTCTCCCTCCTTTTCACTTTTAGTCTTCTGCTTCTTCACAGACTTCTTCTTTCTAAAAGATTTTCTTTTGGAGAAAGTCTGCTCCACAGCAAAAATTGAGACATTCGAACTTTTCATAGAGAGCTCAGCAGTAACCAGTATATTCATAAGTTCAGCCAGGATATTTTGTAGTTTATGCATATGGTAGTTTATGATGAACTGACCATATGCATCAATCAAAGACTGTAGAATTATATCAATCTATAGATCCTGATCTAACCTAACACCGAGCTTCTCAAGCTCTTTTAAGTTTTTGATCATCATCAGATAATAATCTTGGACTAACTGCCCATCATGCATATGAGCCTTAAAAAGTCTCCTAGTGACTTGATATTTGGCTATGGGACTCTATTCACCAAACAACTCTTGCAGATGAGCCAACATTTGGCGGTTAGTCTTTATTACTTCATGTTGGTGCTGGAGCTCATCAAACATTGAGCCCAACATGTAATACGTGGCTTTATTATCATCATCCCTCCACTTTTTCAGAGATGCTCTCTGATCAGTGGATGGATGGGCTAGTAAAGTGGGAGTATCCTATTCTAACACATAAGTTAACTTCTGAAAATCTAAAATAATTTTAAAATTTTAAAGCTAATCCTTATAGTTGGATTCGATAAGTCTATGGGTATCCAAGATACGAGCTAGTGGATTGGATGCAGATATTTTCCTATAGAGAGTCGAAGTTTCTAGTTAGATTTTAAAATTAGACTTAATTAATTTATTTAAAAATTTTATTTTAAAATAAATTTAGCTCTCACTATTTTTTCAGATCCCGACACTCCTTGGGTAGAGATGCGAAAATCTTCGAAATCAATGATTTCTAGTGGATGGTGCAGTTCCATCGACTGGCTCACTACCTCACCGCACAGTTATTGATGATGGGTGAATAGATAAGTGGACAACTCTTATCCAATGATTCTCTAATCATGGTGCACCCAATCCTGATCTCTAATTCATAAATCTCACCATGTTCGAAATATTGATCCACTCGTTAGTTAAGTCAGACCCACCATTTGCATGAATTAGATTCCTAATTAGGTCCCTCAACATATCCAAAATATTGAGCCCAACCCATCCTCCAACCCATAGCATCCAATGCCTAATAGACATGGTTGCATCTTTTTGATACAACTGAATCATTATAACCAGCCAAGAATAACCAATCTGGGAAGGACCTGCACATCTACAATGGTAGAAGACCTATGACTTAATATTTTCTTAGGAAGATTTGATTTAGATCTCTTTAAACTTGACTTGACTTAGTCAGAACAATTATGACTAACCTAGTGGCATGGGTTAGCTCGAATTGTTAGCCACCTTAAATCACAACTGGATCGACACAAATGGCCAGGTAATGTTAGATATATGTGCCCTAGAAGCCAAAATTGGCTGACACTTGTAATACACTTCTAGGGGCAAAATTGTAATTTTGACTATAATTAATGAAATGGGTTATTTTCTATCACACATGTGTATTTAGTGTCTGTGATACATCCTTTGAGTTAATGGTAATGATAATTCATATTTTCAAGAGTTGAAAATTTAAGACATGAATAATCATTATTAACTCATAAACAGCTCCCGACCATAGGATCATCACGAGGATGGTGATTGATCCGAAAGGTTGGTGTACGATCGCTTCTCTTTAGTAGATGAGTCTTGAGTCTACGGTGTGGAGACACCGGAGCGAGAGTACAGGTACTCGTTAGAGAACGAGGGCACTGAGCGTGACCACCTCGAGTAGTCATTAGGAAGTCTACCTTCTCGTCAATGACTGACTCGATGCTGCAGTAGTGTGTCTGGTTCTTTGACCTGAGATGCATCGGCAGTTCACCTTGAGGGTGTTATAGTTTGACTACACCATTACTCGGTCTCCTAGCCATATGGAACCCTGAGGTGTATGTTGGCTATGACATGTTCATTGTAGGAACTGGATTGCATCAAGATGGGATCTATCTACCTCGGTGGTAGAGGAGTAGCCCTATGATGATCATGAGAATCAAGTCCTGAAGCCCATGGCCATGGCAGAGTGAAATAATAGAAAGAGTTTCTATTTAGATTTTCACATTGGACTCGAATCGAATGATTACATCATATGACAGAGACTAGGGTTTGACGAGTTCACCTTAACCCTAATCTGATCGGGGCTCAAGATAGAAGAACTGAATCACACAGGTAGCTGCACCAAGAGGTTCGCATTCAGCTCTGATGGGTTGCCACCATATACTGCTAGGTGTCACTGGTGGATTTTGGGAGCAATTAGAATGATTTAGATGATCGATCATTCTAGCTGTTCGAATCAGAAGAGTTCTGATCCATCGAAAGGAGTTTCGATGATGTCTATGATAGAGATCATGACATATCCCATTACCATACAGAACTGAACCTAACTGGGTCACACAAACAAGGGTTTGAATCTGGTGATCATCAATTGAACTGATCTAGTTCAATTGATCTGAATGAGATTCAATTAGGTTCAAGGAAATCGTGCTAGCACTCGATTGAACCTAACGTTCTTCTTTTACTATCATAAATAAGTTGTCCTGACTGAGCCAAAGGAGTTTGTGCTCAATCAGAGGCCTTCATATGGTCTGACTGGAGGTTGTCCAAGTCAGAATAGGTTGTCTTATTTGTAAGACATTACCTGCCATTTTTGGTCACCTGCCATTTCTTGTTCTTTGACTTTGGTCAAAAGTCTACCTTTGACTGGTCAAACGTTGACCATTCACCCTTTGACTTTTGACCACATGTCATGCACCTATTGGAGAGCTGGTGGGGGCCTTGTCCCCCTGCCAGAACCTGGCAAGGAGAAGGGCGCACGCCAAGGGTGGCGTGAGCCCAAGTAGGAGGCGCCTAGGAGTCCTTGTTGGACAAGGACTCCACCTCCCTTTTGGATTCCAATCAGAGTTCTACTAAGAATCCAGTTTGACTGGTCTTAGGCACCCTCTAAGGAGGAATCCAGGGGTCTCTATTCCAACCAATCAGATTTAGATCTGATTTCACAAAGGGTTGTGATTGGTTGAGAGGAAGAGGAGTTGGATCACAAGAGGTCTATAAATAAGACCCTGCGCCCAACCCTAATCCTAAGTGAATTCAATTGAGATTTCCCATGCCCCAAGGCTGCCTCTCCCCTCCTTCTCCATGCCATAGTCTCTTCTCCCCTTGCTCTCCACGTCCAAAAGTGTTTTGGACTTAGTTTGGTGCGATTCAGATCAAGGAAAGGCGATCAAAAGCAAGAAGGCTGCGCTGCTGCAAAAGGACGACTGCAGATCTTCAAAAGAGTTTTGAAGATCCTCCAGATCAGATCCAGATCTGATTTTTGGAGGTGTGATAGAGAAGAAGAGGATTCTCCAGATCCAACCCGAGTGGATACCGGTAGAGGCCAGGCGCTTGCGTGGCTAAGATCCAGAACCTTCCGCTGCAATCAGGATCATCTACAGGGTAATAGGATTACCCAAATCAGGTAAATTAAATTTGATTTAATTTATCTTATTTTATTTTATTTATTAAAATAATAAGAATCAGATCTGAAACATATCAAGATCTGATTGAGATCAAGAGAAAATTTTTGAAATATATCTCTTGATCTAATCAGATCTGGACGAACCTGGACCGGGAAATCAGGATTTCCCTTCAACTGGTATCAGAGCCATGGTTCTAAATTGTTTAGATCTGATTTTAATTTTATTTTAATTAGAAAATAAAGTGATTTCAGATGTCACATGAGATGTGATCAGATCTGAAATCAGAAAAATTAAAATTAAATGATTTGGATCTAAGAACATGAAGATATGCATGACTAGTTCTAGAATAGAATAGTTCTATAGAATAGTTTTGCATGTCTTTGATTTAATCTGATTAAATCATATTTTAGATCTTCTTATTTACTATTTTCTGATATTATAAGTGTTATAATAACATCTGATAAACAGCAAATAAAAATTATTTAATTTTAAATATCATATGAGATATGATAGATGCATGACTAGACTAGTTGTAGAATAGTTCTACATAATTGTCTAGATTAGAATTTATTTTGATTAGATCAATTTAAATCTAATTTTTTAGATTATTATGTGATAATTTAGATCTGAAAACATGCATGATTTGATACATGAGATGTATGCAAAATATGCCTTGATTAGATCTAAATTTGTATATGAGATATATGATATAGATCTATAACTGTTTTGTAGATTTACATGTTCCTGATTAAGGCGTTCCTCTTGGCCGTCCGGTCATAAGAACGAAGAAGGGTTTAAAGGCCCTCTCTTCCCATTCGATGGGGTGTTCTTATGACGTGTAGGGGTGCTGCGTGTTCGTCCTTAATCAGAAACCCAAAACTTACTTTCTGCAAAACCCTAGATCCTGAAACCCTAGGATTTATTGTGCATATTTTGTTTATGAACCCAACTTAATTAAGAATTAAGTTTATGAAATATTAATTAGGTCTAAAATTGAGAATTTCAGATCTAAGACATATTCATAATACTGGGTTCGGGCTTGGGTAGCTCAATTAGGTCTAAGCGGTTGATCAAACCGAATCAAGAGTTGGTTAGATGGGATCAACAATGCTTAAATTGACCAGCCTAATAGGATTAAGTCTGGGTCAAGATCGAGTCACGATCAAGCAAGACCTAATTAGGCTCAGAGGTTAGAGTCTGGATTGTAGGCTAACCCAATTGGTTCTGACTCAACAATTTGGTGTCTAAGGTAAGTTTGGCACAGACGACCGACTGGTTTTTAATTGGAAGCTACTCGACCTGAATGCGTTCTTGTGCGAGTTAACGGCATATTCCTTCCACCGGTCTCACTTACCTGGCCATATCTGTTGACACAGTTCTGATCTGAGGTGGTCAATAATCCGAGCTGACCCATGCCACTAGGTTAGTCATAATTGTTATGACTAAGCCAAGTCTAGTTTAATGAGACCTGAATCAATTCTCCCTAAGAAAAGATTAAGTCTGAGGTCTTCCACCATTGTAGACGTGCGGGCCCTTCCCGGGGTTGATTGTTCTCGGCTGGATACAGTGGCTCAGTTGCACCGGGAAGACGCAACCATGTCTATTAGGCATTGGATGCTATGGGCTGGAGGATGAGTTGGGCTCAATATTTCGGATACGGTGAGAGACCCAATTAGGAACCCAGTCTATGCAAATGGTGGGTCTGACTTAACTAAGGAGTGGATCAATATTCCGGATACGGTGAGATTCATGAATTAGAGACCAAGTTTGGGTGCACCATGATTAGAGAATCATTGAACAAGAGTTGTTCACTCATTGGCTAACCCATCACCAATAACTGTTAGGTGAGGTGATGAGTCAGTTGGTGAGACCGCACCACCCACTAGAAATCATCAATCGTGGAGATTTTCGCATCTCTACAGAGGGAGTGTAGGGATCCGAGAAAATAGTGGGAGCTAATTTGTTTAAAAATAAAATTCCTAAACAAATTGGTCAAGTCAAAATTACAGTATCTAACTAGAATCTTTGACTCTCTACAGGAAAATGTCTGCGTCCAACCCACTGGCACGTATCCTAGACACACATAGACTGACTGGACCCAATTATAAAGATTGGCTCAGGAACTACAAAATTGTTTTGGGTTCAGAGAAGTTAACACATGTTTTGGACCAGGACCCTCCCACCTTACCAGCTCGTCCATCCACTGAACAGAGAGCGTCTCTAGGAAAAATGGATTGACGAAGACAATAAGGCCAGATACTACATGTTGGGCTCGATGTCTGATGAGCTCCAGCGCCAACATGAAGATATCGGGACTGCTCGCCAAATGTTGGCTCACCTGCAGGAGATGTTTGGTGAACAGAGTCGCGCAGCCAAATATCAAGTCACGAAACGACTCTTTAAGGCTAAGATGCGTGATGGGCAGTCAGTCCAAGATCACTGTCTGACAATGATCAAGGATATGGAAGAGCTTGAGAAGCTCGGTGTGAAGTTGGACTTGGATTTGCAGAACGATATTATTCTGCAATCCTTGACTGATGCATATGGGCAATTCATCATGAATTACCACATGCATAAACTTCAAAATTCCTTGGCCGAGTTGATGAATATGCTGGTTACCGCTGAGCTTTCTATGAAAGGTTCTAAAGGCTCAGTTCTTGCTATGGAACGGACTTCTTCCAAAAGAAAGTCTTATGGAAAGAAAAGGAAGTCTGTGAAAAAGCAAAAGGTAGAAGGATCAAAGAAGAAGAAGGCAGAACCGAAGAAGAAGGTCGATGGCAAAGGAAAGTGTTTCCATTGCAACAGCGACGGCCATTGGAAGCGAAACTGCCCTACTTACCTGGCCACCCTGAAGAACAAGAAGGAAGGTCCTTCTGGAGGTATGCTCATTATTCGAGCAAAATGTGAATGCCAAACGACCTAGGGATAGTCCAAACGACAGATATCTATGGCACCTGAATGATTTGATCTAAGAACATGAAGATAGCATGACTAGTTCTAGAATAGAATTGTTTATAGAATAGTTTTGCATGTCTTTGATTTAATTGATTAAATCATATTTTAGATCTTCTTATTTCTATTTTTTGATATTATAAGTTGTTATAATACACATCTGATAAATGTAAATAAAAAATTATTTAATTTTAAAATATCATATGAGATATGATAGATGCATGACTAGACTAGTTGTAGAATATTCTACAAATATTGCTAGATAGAATTTAATTTGATTAGATCAATTTAAATCTAATTTTTCAGATTATTATGTGATAATTTAGATCTGAAAACATGCAATGATTAGATACATGAGATGTATCAAATATGCCATTGATTAGATCTTTTGTATATGAGATATATGAATATAGATTATATATTTTGTAGATTACTGTTCCTGATTAAGGCGTTCCTCTTAGCCTCCGGTCATAAGAAAAGAAGGGTTTAAAAGGCCCCTCTCCCATTCGATGGGGTGTTTTATGACGTGTAGGGGTGCTGCTGTTCGTCCTTAATCAGAAATACAAACTTACTTTCTCTCAAAACCCTAGATCCTAAACCCTAGGATTTATTGTGCATATTTTGTTTATGAACCCAACTTAATTAAGAATTAAGTTATGAAATAATTAGGTCTAAAATAGAATTTCAGATCTAAGACATATTCATAATATGGGTTCGAGCTTGGGTAGCTCAATTAGGTCTAAGCGGTTGATCAAACCGAATCAAGAGTTGGTTAGAGGAGTCAACAATGCTTAAATTGACCAGCCTAATAGGATTAAGTCTGGGTCAAGATCGAGTCACGATCAAGCAAGACCTAATTAGGCTCAGAGGTTAGAGTCTGGATTGTAGGCTAAACCCAATTGGTTTGACTCAACAATTTGGTGTCTAAGGTAAGTTTGGCACAGACGACCGACTGGTTTTTAATTGGAAGCTACTCGACCTGAATGCGTTTTGCGAGTTAACGGCATATTCCTTCCACCGTCTCACTTACCTGGCCATATCTGTGACACAGTTCTGATCTGAGGTGGTCAATAATCCGAGCTGACCCATGCTCACTAGGTTAGTCATAATTGTTATGACTAAGCCAAGTCTAGTTTAATGAGACCTGAATCAATTCTTCCTAAGAAAAGATTAAGCTCGAGGTCTTCCACCATTGTAACGTGCGGCCCTTCCCGGGGTTGATTGTTCTCGGCTGGATACAGTGGCTCAGTTGCACCGAAAAGACGTAACCATGTCTATTAGGCATTGGATGCTATGGCTGGAGATGAGTTGGGCTCAATATTTCTGAATACGGTGAGAGACCCAATTAGGAACCCAAGTCTATGCAAATGGTGGGTCTGACTTAACTAGGGAGTGATCAATATTTCGGATACGGTGAAATTCATGAAATTAGAGACCAAGTTTTGGGTGCCCATGATTAGAGAATCATTGAACAGAGTTGTTACTCATTGGCTAACCCATCACAATAACTGTTAGGTGAGGTGATGAGTCAGTTGGGTGAAGACCGCACCACCCACTAGAAATCATCAATCGCGGAGATTTTCGCATCCTCTACAAGGGAGTGTAGGGATCCGAGAAAATAGTGGGAGCTAATTTGTTTTAAAAATAAATTTCTAAACAAATTGGTCAAGTCAAAATTACAGTATCTAACTAGAATCTTTGACTCTCTACAGGAAAATGTCTGCGTCCAACCCACTGGCACGTATCCTAGACACACATAGACTGACTGGACCCAATTATAAAGATTGGCTCAGGAACTACAAAATTGTTTTGGGTTCAGAGAAGTTACACATGTTTTGGACCAGGACCCTCACCATTACCAGCTCGTCCATCTGTAACAGAAAACGTCTCTAGAAAAATGGATTGAAGAAGAAATAAGCCTAGGTACTACATGTTGGGCTCGATGTCTGATGAGCTCCAGCCCAACATGAAGATATCGGGACTGCTCGCCAAATGTTGGCTCACCTGCAGGAGATGTTTGGTGAACAGAGTCGCGCAGCCAAATATCAAGTCACAAAAGAACTTTTTAAGGCTAAGATGCGTGATGGGCAGTCAGTCCAAGATCACTGTCTAACAATGATCAAGGACATGGAAGAGCTTGAGAAAGCTCGGTGTGAAGTTGGACTTGGATTCGAACGATATTATCTGAATCCTTGACTGATGCATATGGGCAATTCATCATGAATTACCACAATGCATAACTTCAAATTCTTGGCCGAGTTAATGAATATGCTGTTACCGCTGAGCTTTCTATGAAAGGTTCTAAGGCTCAGTTCTTCTATGGAACGGACTTCTCTCCAAAAGAAAGTCTTATGGAAAGAAAAGAAGTCTGTGAAAACAAAAGGTGGAAGGATCAAAGAAGAAGAAGGCAGAACCGAAGAAGAAGGTCGATGGCAAAAAAAGTATTTTCATTGCAACGGACGGCCATTGGAAGCGAACTGCCCTACTTACCTGGCCACCCTGAAGAACAAGAAGAAGGTTTTGGACTATGCCTCGTTATTGACTAACCTTAACGGTTTCTTCTGATCCAGTTTGGGTGCTTGCAC
>QRFJ01000888.1:198599-278701 GCA_006176705.1 Cocos nucifera | reverse complement strand
TTTAATTTTAATTTTTTTGATTTCAGATCTAATCACATCTTATGTGACATCTGAAATCACTTTATTTTCTAACTAAAATAAAATTAAAATCAGATCTAAATAATTTAGAACCATGGCTCTGATACCAGTTGAAGGGAAATCCTGATTTCCCGGTCCAGGTTCGTCCAGATCTGATCAGATCAAGAGATATATTTCAAAAATTTTCTCTTGATCTCAATCAGATCTTGATATGTTTCAGATCTGATTCTTATTATTTTAATAATAAAATAAAATAAGATAAATTAAATCAAATTTAATTTACCTGATTTGGGTAATCCTATTACCCTGTAGATGATCCTGATTGCAGCGGAAGGTTCTGGATCTTAGCCACGCAAGCGCCTAGCCTCTATCGGTATCCACTCGGTTGGATCTGGAGATCCTCTTCTTCTCTATCACACCTCCAAAAATCAGATCTGGATCTGATCTGGAGGATCTTCAAAACTCTTTTGAAGATCTGCAGTCGTCCTTTTGCAGCAGCGCAGCCTTCTTGATTTTGATCGCCTTTCCTTGATCTGAATCGCACCAACCTAAGTCCAAAACTCTTTTGGACGTGGAGAACAAGGGGAGAAGAGACTATGGCATGGAGAAGGAGGGGAGAGGCAGCCTTGGGGCATGGGGTTTCTCAATTGAATTGCATTCTTATTAGGGTTGGGCGCAGGGTCTTATTTATAGACCTCTTGTGATCCAACTCCTCTTCCTCTCAACCAATCACAACCCTTGGTGAAATCAGATCTAAATCTGATTGGTTGGAATAGAGATCCCTGGATTCCTCCTTAGAGGGCACCTAAGACCAGTCAAACTGGATTCTTAGTAGAACTCTGATTGGAATCCAAAATGGAGGTGGAGTCCTTGTCTAATAAGGACTCCTAGGCGCCTCCTACTTGGGCTCACGCCACCCTTGGCGTGCACCCTTCTCCTTGCCAGGTTCTGGCAGGGGACAGGCCCCCACCAGCTCTCCAATAGGTGCATGACATGTGGTCAAAAGTCAAAGGGTCAATGGTCAATGTTTGACCAGTCAAAGGTAGACTTTTGACCAAAGTCAAAGAACAAGAAATGGCAGGTGACCAAAAATGGCAGGTAATGATCTTATAAAATAAGACAACCTTCTCTAACTTGGACAACCTCTAGTTAGACCATATGAAGGTCTCTGATTGAGCACAAACTCCTTTGGCCCAGTCAGGACAACTTATTTGTGATAGTAAAAGAAGAACGTTAGGTTCAATCGAGTGCTAGCACGATTTCCTTGAACCTAATTGAATCTCATTCAGATTAATTGAACTAGATCAGTTCAATTGATGATCACCAGATTCAAACCCTTGTTTGTGTGACCCAGTTAGGTTCAGTTCTGTATGGTAATGGGATATGTCATGATCTCTATCATAGACATCATCAAAACTCCTTTCGATGGATCAGAACTCTTCTGATTCGAACAGCTAGAATGATCGATCATCTAAATCATTCTAATTGCTCCCAAAATCCATCAGTGACACCTAGCAGTATATGGTGGCAACCCATCAGAGCTGAATGTGAACCTGTTGGTGCAGCTACCTGTGTGATTAAGTTCTTCTATCTTGAGCCCCGATCAGATTAGTGTTAAGGTGAACTCATCAAACCCTAGTCTCTGTCATATGATGTAATCATTCGATTCGAGTCCAATGTGAAAATCTAAATAGAAACTCTTTCTATTATTTCACTCTACCATGGCCATGGATTTTTGGACTTGATTCTCATGATCATCATAGGGCTACTCCTCTACCACTGAGGTAGATAGATTCCATCTTGATGCAATCCAGTTCCTACAATGAACATGCTATAGCCAACATACACCTCAGGGTTCCATATGGCTAGGACCGAGTAATGGTGTAGTCAAACTATAACACCCTCAAGGTGAACTGCCGATGCTTCTCAGGTCAAAGAACCAGACACACTACTGCAGCATCGAGTCAGTCATTGACGAGAAGGTAGACTTCCTAATGACTTCTCGAGGTGGTCACGCTCAGTGCCCTCGTTCTCTAACGAGTACCTGTACTCTCGCTCCGATGTCTCCACACCGTAGACTCAAGACTCATCTACTAAAGAGAAGCGATCGTACACCAACCTTCCGGATCAATCACCATCCTCGTGATGATCCTATGGTCGGGAGCTGTTTATGAGTTAATAATGATTATTCATGTCTTAAATTTTCAACTCTTGAAAATATGAATTATCATTACCATTAACTCAAAGGATGTATCACAGACACTAAATACACATGTGTGATAGAAAATAACCCATTTCATTAATTATAGTCAAAATTACAATTTTGCCCCTAGAAGTGTATTACAAGTGTCAGCCAATTCTGGCTTCTAGGGCACATATATCTAACATTTTCATCATAGGATTGTTCAGATCCAATCAGATCTGAAAAAATATTTTAAAAAAAATCCTAACAAAATCTAATCAAATCTAAAACTTCTTAGATCTAATTCTATAGATCTGATATTATAAATTAAAAATAAATTAAATTAGATTTAATTTAAGTACCTGATTGGATAATCTAATTATCCTGCGATGACCTTGATCATTCTTGAGGTTCTAGAATGAGCCATGCACATGTCTGGCCTCTATCAATATCTACTCAAGTAGGATCTAGATGTCTTCTCCTCATGAATCTTTCTTCAAAAGATTAGATCTGAATTTGATGTCTAGATCCTTCAAAAGAAACTTGAATGTAGCCTGCTCGTCTCACGAACACCGTCGCATAGATACTGAACTTTTCACCAATTTCCTTGGACCTTCATTATTTATGCCCAACCTTTTGGGTGAGTAGAAGAGAGGAAGAGAGAGAGGATCAGAGGGGCATGGCGGATGATAGGGGTGGCAGCAACTTGGGCGTGGAAAATATTTCATGCGTGAATCCACTTTGGCATGGAGGTTTTTATATCAAAACCCAACACCATATAAGAGTCCCTTTTGACCAAATAACTAGTTTATTTTATCATTAGGACTCAAGAACTTTTTCTCTATGTCAGATCCCATCTAGTTTTCATGCCAAAAAGCAATAAAAAAGGGGGCGGCATGAGTAGATAGGGAAGAGTCCATTGTGCCTAGGACTCTTCCCTGAAGAGTTTGATCTAAATCAAACTCTATCAAAACATATTCTAAGCACATCTATAAATCATAAAATTTGGCACACCCATAGTATGACTCAAGAACTATCACATATCTAAAAATCAAAAAAGAAAATTCTCAAAGAATTTTCTAGGAGTCTCTGATCAGGTGACCCTCAATTCTCGTAATTAGGTCAACTTTTGACCCTAGTCCAATTACACTATGAATAGATTTAATTTTAATAATTAATCTGATCTAGATAGATTCTAATCAGATGAAAATAAACTCATTCAAGATACAGAAATAAGTTAAATCAAATTTGACTCGATTGCGATGAATCAAAAAGATTGCAGAAGGAGAAAGCCAGGCTCAATCGTATGCTAGCATGACTACCTTAAACCTGATTAGATCTTATCCAAATCAATCGATCTAGACTAGCTTAATTGATGACATCTAGATCTAAACCCTTACTTGTGCAACCTAGTTGATTCAGTTCTGTATGGTAATGAGACATGCCACGATCTCTATCATCGACATCATCAAAATACCTTTCGATGGATCAAAACTTTTTTGATTCATATAATTAGAATGATTGATCATCAACATCATTCTAATTGCTCTCAAAATCCATCAGTGATACGTAATAGTATATGATGGCAATCCATCAGAACTGAAAGCAAACCACTCAGTGTAACTACCTATGTAATTGGGTTCTTCTATCTTGAGCTTCGATAGGATTAGGACTAAGGTGAACTCATCAAATCGAACATCCATCATATGAATTAATCATTCAATTCGAGTCTGATGTGAAATTTTAAAAGAAACTTTTCTACCATCTTCACACTACCATGGTCATGGGCTTAAGGACTCGATCTCATGATCATCATAAGGCTATTCCTCATCTAATGAGATAGATAGATCCTATATTAGTGCAATCTAATTTCTACAATGATCATGCTATAGCCAACATACACCCCAGGATTTTGAATGACTAGAAGACTAAGTTATAGTACAGTCAAACTATAACACCCTCAAGGTGAACTGTCGATGCACCTCAGATCAAAGAATCAGACACACCACTGCAGCATCAAGCCAGTCATCGATGAGAAGGTAGACTTCCATATGACTACTCGAGGTGGTCACGCTCAGTGCCCTCGTTCTCTAATGAGTACCTATACTCTCACTCCGGTATCTCTACACCTACACTCAGGACTCATCTATCTAAAGAAAGTAATCGTACACCAACCTTCTAGATCGATGACCATCCTCGTGATGATCCTACAGTTGAGAGTAGTTTATGAGTTAATTATGAAAATTTATGTCTTAAATTTTTAACTTTTGAAAATATAAATCATCATTATCATTAACTCAAAAGATGTATTATAGATACTTTAAATACACACAGTGATAGAAAATAATTTTTTTATTAATTTATAGTTAAAATTATAAAATTATGTCTAGAAGTGTATTACAAGTGTCAGCCAATCTGACTTCTAGGATACACATCTAACAATAAGATGGATCAAGAAATCAAAGCTGGAGCATGAAGACTACAAATAAGGATTTTTCTATAAGTTAGCTAGCTCAGTCTCAAACTAGGTTGGCTAAGTCTTAGAGAATGGCTAAATAGAGAGGAGCGTGTTTGAGACGGCAGGCTGGCACGCAACTAGGTCGGCTTAGTTTTAGACTGAGTTGACCCAGTCTCAGGTTAGTCAGCTCAGTGTTGAGGCTAAGCTGGCTTAGTATGCGGGCAGAGCTATGCGAGGGTTTGTTTGAGACTAGGATAGGAACTTATCCTAGGAGTCTTAAGGCTTGGTTTGAGAGATCTTAAGGGGGCTAACTCATATATGGGTCGGGTTTAGATCCAGACATGGGTGTATATAGGCTTGGTGAGTGCTTTCATGTATTGGATTAGCCAGAAAAGTTTTTAGTCGGACCTAATGGCTATGTATAAATACATAGATTGCATTAGGGTTTAAAAAGAGCAATCAATGCAGATCTTTTCTCCCTCAATCTCTCTTCTCTCTTCTCTCTAGTATTGTTGCCCTAGGTTCTTGAAAAAGCCATAAAGAGAGGGGGAGCCTCCCTCAAGCCCAAGGAGGGAGGTGCCCCAGCATAGATCTAGGTGATGATCTATGGTATGCTGCCTTAGAAAATGTCAAAGAACTCTCCAGGTCTATGGTAAAGATCAGGAGTTTTTGCAACATGGTATCAGAGCTTAGTGATGCTAGGAGGATGCACCAATAATTTGTATTAGAGTGGTACTATGGTTCCTTATAATTGGTATCAGAGCTTGATGGTGCGTGGAAGAGAGGGAGAAGTCATACAAGTTAAAATCAAAAATCTGTATGAGAATTCCATGGTATGTCTTAGATCTATCTTTGTTATTACTGTGGTTTGGTCAACTGGGAGTAGCGGATTGAAGGTGGAGGCTGAGAGGATTAACGAAAAAGATTTTTTTAGGATGAAAGATTTGGGTGCATGATTTGCTAGTCGAGATTGAAAGATCGAGGTGTATGATGGTGAACAAGGCAGGGAGCACTGGAATGCTGTAGTCACACTTTTCTGAAGATGTAGGACTGAGAGAGGCTTAGTGGTACAGTAGTTAAGGGAGGTATCTCAGTAGAGAGCACCAAGATTCTCTAGAAAGATGGGTAGTGTGGGATAGTTGATGGTTGAAGAGAGATTTTCCAAGGAGTAATGGTCGAAGGAAGGCTGAAGAAGCGACTATAAGTCCTTTTATTATAGAAAGGTGAAAAAGTAGTCAGAGATGTATTCAGCAATTTGACCAGAGCATGAATTTATAGAGCCTTAGGGGTGATGGAGATGGATGATCCATGAAGGTCTAGTAGGTTAGGATCGGACAGTCGTAGAGTGACATAGAGATGAGTCAGGGAGTGCTGAAGTGCTATAGTAGCACTATCCTGGAGACACAGGGACTGAGAGAGGCTCGATGGTGTAGCAGTCGAGGGAGGTATATTAGTAGAGAGTGTCAGGAGCATTTCAGAAAAATTGGGAGCAGGTCTTAGGGAGAGCTAAGAGGTCTTAGAGAGTGTCAGGAGCATCTAGTAGTTAGGAGTATCTTGGATCAGGTTTCTTCTACAAAAGCACCAGAAAGAGTCATGATTCAGATGGAGGATGGGTTATGTGCAGCAAAAGAGGACCCGAATACCTATGAGGAGGTGGTGTTGAGATGAAGCAGGGAGCACTAGAGTGCTATAATAGTATTTTCCTAAAGACACGGGGTTGGGAAAGGCTCGATGGTGCAACAGTCGAGGGAGGTATCTCAGTAGAGAGTGTTAGGAGGCATCTTAGGAAGACTACAAGTAGGTCTTAGGGAGAGCCAGGGAGTCTCAGAAGTCTCAGGATGAGATAGGTGGGTTTGAGCCCAGGGCAGGATCTGAGCTATAGTTTTTTTGGATGCAACTAAAGTGATGGCTGGTGCAGAGGTAGAAGAGGAGAAGTTTAGGATGGAATTTCTTAGGGTTTAGTCACTAGATTCAGAAGAGTTAGATGAGCTCTTAGATTTTGGAGGTGCCCGTGGGTTGCGGAGGTATCCAAGATGGCTTCGAAGATGACCACAGAGTATGGAGGGTTTGAAGGGACAGTGACGGTGTTCGAGGTGCAGTGATAGGCCCAGTAGTGCAATGTTGGGTGGTTGGCCTTGAGGGACTCAGGTATAGAGTCAGCTTCTACGACATCAAATGGACTTCGAGTATAGGTGGAGCTCTACAGTAGTGGCTTCATAGGTGGAGAGAAAATTTGGCATGAGTTCAGAGTGGAGGAGTGTAGGAGAATCGACATCCTCGCACCAGTACCGATGATGCATAGTTTTAGGTGAAGTAGCATGTGTAGGTAGATAGGTATAGCTCTGAGGAGATCGTGTCAGATAGTACAGCATGTGCTGGTATAGGGATGCTGTAGGTTCTTTAGGAAAGTCTAGAAAAAGTGATGCAACTGCTAAGCAGAAGGAATCCTACAATTTTAGGATGGTACGAATAGCAAGCTAAGGTCTTCACTGGTGGAGACGGTCATCCCAAGAACCTTAAGAGTGCACAACAGCTAAAGAGGATTAGCGAAGGCAATGTTTGCACAAGGGGCGTTGGGTTGCATAGTGACAATAGGATCATGTAGGAGGGCATTGCTAAAGGATTTGCCAAGGCTTGGGGCACCAAGATGAAGATTGTGAGGATTGAAGGTGCTCCCAAGTCTTGGAAGGCTATGAGAGGAGTCAGACTCCAAAAGACTAGGATATAAGTGGTCCTAGGGCTAAGATAGGAGTTATCCTAGGATGGAGGTGGTGTATAGCTCTCCATGGGCTTGAGTTCTAGGTGTTAAGGATCTTGAGGGGCTTGGTTGGTACTTCAGAGACCTGGGATAGGATGGAGCAGAAACGTAAAGCTGGAGCATGAAGACTACAGCAAAAATTTTTCTATAGGTTAGCCAGCTCAGTCTCAGACTAGATTGGCTAAGTCTCAGAGGACGGCCAAATAGAGAAGAGCGTGTTTGGGACTATAGGTAGGCAACCCAATCTCAGGTTAGCCGACTCAGTGCAAAGAATGAGCTGGCTTAGTGCACGGGCAGAGTTACGTGAGGGTCTGTTTGGGGCTCTGCACTGAGCCGGCTTAGTGCACAAGCAGAGTTACATGAGGGTCTGTTTGGGGCTAGGATAGGGACTTATCCTAGGGATCTTAAGATCTGATTTGAGAGATCTTAAGGGGGCAAACTCATGTATGGATCAAGTTTAGATCCAAAGAATGAGAGCATGGGAGATGTTGGTGCAGAATCTGGTTGACTCTGGATCGAGCTGGAGTTGAGGAAGAAGAGGTTGCCGTCGGTGACCTGCAAAATAAAATTCCATCTGGAGTCGGTGGTGGTGGCTCTGGTAGGATCCTCCGATGATCAAGTCAGCTCTTCTAGCCAACAGAAATGGAGTGCTCAGGCAAAAATTCAGTAAAGTTTGGGAAAGAAGAAGAGAGCTTAGAGAAAACATATCTGGAGGATCACTTTTTATAGACGGAGCTTATCATAATCATCTGGTAGTGGGCTGCTCGGGGCCACGTGGAGTTTGTTATGAAGAGAGGTATCCATTATTGTGATGTGGTCATTTGGTAGTAGGCTGCTCGGAGCCACGTGAAGTTTGTTATGGAGAGTGGTGTCCGTTGCCATAAAGTGGCCGATCATTGAGATTTAATAGCTAAAGTTCGAAGGAAGCAAGTGTTGGATGGTGAAGAGCTTTGACATACATCAATTCCAGAGGAGTTCAGACTCCTAAAGGAAACTTTGACTAAAGAAAAAATTCAAAAGGAGTTCGGCTCCTAGAGTAGTCTGATTGAAGGAGAAATTTGGAAGAAGTTCGGCTCCTGAAGGAGTCCGACTAAAGAATAAATCTGAAAGAAGTTTGGCTCCTATAGAAATCTGATTGAAGAAGAAGTTTGAAAGGAGTTCGACTCCTGGAGGCACTAGACTGAAGGAGAAATCCAAAAGAAGTTTGGCTCTTGGAGGAGTTCGACTGAAAGAGAAATCCAAAAGGAGTTTGGCTTCTATAGAAATCCGACTGAAGGAGAAGCCCGAAAGGAGTTTGGCTCCTGAAGGCACTGGACTGAAGGAGAAATTCAAAAGGATTTTGGCTCCTATAGAAATTCGACTGAAGAAAAAATTCAGAAGGAGTTCGGCTCCTATAGAAATCTGATTGAAGGAGAAATTCAAAAGGAGTTCGGCTCTTGGAGGAGTCCGAATGAAGGAGAAATCCAGAAGGAGTTCAGCTTCTAAAGGAATTTGACAGAAGGAGAAATTCGAAAGGAGTTTGGCTCCTGGAGGCACTGGACTAAAGAAAAAATTTGGAAGGAGTTTGGCTTTTGGAGGAGTTCGATTGAAGAAAAAAATTCAGAAGGAGTTTGGCTCATGGAGGAGTCCAACTGAAGGAGAAATCCGAAAAGTTCGGTTCCTAAAGGAGTCCAAATGAAGGAGAAATTTGGAAGGAGTTTGGCTCCTATAGAAATCTGACTGAAGGAGAAATCTAGAAGGAGTTCGACTCCTAGAGGAGTTCTAATGAAGGAGAAATTTGGAAAGAGTTTGGCTCTTGTAGAAATCCAACTGAAGGAGAAGTTCGAAAGGAGTTTGGCTCCTGGAGGAGTCCGACTGAAGGAGAAGTCCAGAAGGAGTTCGGTTGGGGTTCGACCATTCGAGGAATCCGGTTAGGTTCGGCTGTCGGATGAGTTTGGCTACTGAATGAGTTCGACCGCTTGAAGGGTTCGGCTGCTAGAAGGAGAATTTTTTATCAAAGCTCCTCCGGGATTACCAGTTGCATTAAGCTAAGCATCAGGCTAGACTTCAGTGGGAGCGAGATTTATCTCCAATAATAGTTTTTCTACTCCCGAGTTTGAAATTCGAAGGAAGGGAGTACAAAAAAAGCAACTACCAAAGTCCACTTTCGGGCTCTGTACCAGTTCAGGTTGAAGCTCGGGGGAGATCTTATTTCTAGTTGAGGTTGAAGTTAAAATTGAAGTTGAAGCTCGGGGGAGATCTTGTCTCTATCAGAGGTTTAAGTTGAAGTTGAAGGAGATCTTATCTCCTATTGACGTAGAAGCTTGGGGAGATCTTATCTCCAGTCAAGGTTGAAGGAGAAGTTGAAGGAGATCTTATCTCTTGTTGATGTAGAAGCTCGGGAGAGATATTATCTCCACCGAGATTGAACGAGAAGTTGAAGGAGATCTTATCTTCTGTTGACGTAGAAGCTCAGGGGAGATCTTTTCTCCAGCCAGATTGAAGAAGATCTTATCTCCTGTAACATAGAAGCTCGAAAAAGATCTTGTCTCCTATTGAAGTTGAAGGATCTTATCTCCTATTGATGTAGAAGCTTGGGGGAGATCTATCTCTAGTCGAGGTGAGGAGAAGTTGAAGGAGATCACATCTTCTGTTGATGTAAAGCTCGGAAAATCTTAATCTCCAGTCGGTTGAAGTTGAAGCTCGGGGAAGATCTTGTCTCCAACCGAGATTGATGTTGAAGTTGAAGAAGATTTATCTCTTTGTTGACAGCTCGAGGAGATTATTCTCCAGCCGAGGAAGAAGAGAATCTTTGAAACGTAGAGTAGGAATCTTATTCCAGCCGAGGTTAAAGGAGAAGTTGAGAGAGATTTATCTCCTATTGACGTAGAAGCTCTGGGAGATCTTCTCTTCTTTGAGGTTGAGGAGAAGTTGAAGGAATCTTATCTCCTATTGACATAGAAGCTCGGGAGATCTTATCTCCAGCCAAGGTGAAGAAGAAAGTTGAAGGAGATCTTATCTCCTTATTGACGTAGAAGCTCAGAAGAGATCTTATCTCCAGTTGAGGTTGAAGGAGAAAGTTAAACGAGATCTTATCTCCTGTTGACATAGAAGCTCAGGGGAGATCTTGTCTCCTGTTGAGGTTGAGGGAGAAGTTGAAGGAGATCTTATCTCCTATTGTTGTCGGGCACAATGGAGCCATTGTCGGGGCCTTTCCTCTCTTCCTGTCTAAAAGAACAAGGCCTTCGGCTTTGCTCACATTATGATGAGGTTCTCCTCTATTCTTAAGACTAGGGAGGCACATAAGGGCCATGTTTAGGACCCTCCCCCATCTCTTCTAAAATAAACAAGGCCTTTGACTTTGCTCGTGTCAGGATGAGGTTCTCCTCTTATTCCTAACGAGCTGTGGGGGCATAGAAGGGGCATTGTCAGGACCTCTCCTCCTATCTCGTCTAAAATAAATGAGGCCTTCGACTTCCATAGGACGAGTCTTCTCCTGTTCCTAATGACTATGGGGTACATAAGGGTTGTGTCAGCGGCCTCTCCCTCCATCTCGTCAAATATGAGGCCTTCAACTTTTTCACGTTAGGATAAGTTTCTCCTCCTGTTCCTAATGGGCTGTTGGGCACATAAGGGCCATTGTCAAGGCGTCTCCCCCCATCTCGTCTAAAATGAATGAGGCCTTTGACTTTACTCATGTTAGGATGAGATTCTTCTCTTGTTCCTAACGGGCTGTGGGGGCACATCAGGGTTGTTGTTAGGGCCTCTCCCCTATCTCATCTAAAATGATCGAGGTCTTCGATTTTGCTCACATTAGGACGAGGTTCTCCTCCTATTTCTAACATGGCCATTATTGGTTGCTTCTTCCCTATCATCATATAGTTTTTTCACCAAGAGATAATAACATTGAAATGGAGGAGTTTTATTGATGAAAAATTACTGGTAGTACATCCTCAGATTGTCTGAATTTCAAGGTCGTGGGAGCGTCATCCCTATGAGCTTTTTTAGGTGATAAGTTCCGAACCAAATGACCTCTTATATTTCATACGGGCCTTCCCAATTTGGGGCAAGCTTCCCCTAGCTCTAAGGCTGAGAGATGGCAGCTCACCGAAGTACTAAGTCTCCCACTCTAAAAATTTTACCTTTAACTTTGGAGTTATAGTATCAAGCCACCCTTCGCTTGTAGGCCGCCATTCGAACCTGAGCATCCTCTCATTTTTCTTCAAGCAGGTTGAGGTTGACTCTGAGGTCTTGTGAGTTACGTTGCTCATTGAAGGCCATGACCCGCACTGATGGGAGCTTAAGCTCGATTGGGATGACTGCCTCTGTTCTGAAAGCCTAGACAAATGGTGTTTTTCCAGTCGGTAGCCTTTGAGTAGTTTGGTACACCCAAAGAACGTGGTAGAGTTTGTCCACCCAGGCCTTCTTTACTCTATCGAGCCTTGTCTTAATGCCCTACAGCAGGGTCCGGTTGGTTACTTCAGCTTTCCCATTTGCCTATGGATGAGCTACCGATGTGAAATGATGGAAGATGTTTAGATCTTCATAGAACTCGATGAACCTCATCCCAGTGAACTGTCGCTTGTTATCTGTTATAAGAATTTGGGGCAAATCGAACCGACAAATGATTGACTTTCAGACGAAATTTTGTACCTTGGCCTCGATAATTTTTGCCAGTGGTTCAGCTTTGACCTATTTGGTGAAGTAGTTGGTAGCGATTAGGAGGAACTTTCGTTATTCGGATGCTGTCGGAAAAGGGCCAAGTATATCCATTCCCCACTACGCAAATGGCCATGGTGCGCTTAGTTGAGTAAGCTCGGAGGTCGGCTATCTTTATAGGTTTGGATTCTTCTGACAGCAGTCATATTTCTTGACATACTCTATAGAATCGTGGTATAAGGTCGGCCAATAGTATCCTTGCCGAAGTAGTTTTTGTGATAGGGACCTGGCTCCTACATGGCTTCCATAAATTCTCTCGTGCATTTTTCATAATGTGAAGTCGGTCTTTGAAGGTCAGAGACATCTCAGTAGCGGCAGCGAATACGACCTCTTATACAACTTGCCCTTATACAAAACGTACCGAGAGGCTTGATTCTTGAGTTTTCGAGCTTCTTTCGGATCACGAGGAAGAACTTTCTCTTTGAGATAGACAACTAATGGGTCAATCTAGCTCGGCTTGAGCTCCGTCTACAAAACGAACTATGATTCCTTCGAGCTTGGGCATTTTAGAGTTTCGAAAAATACTTCTTTGGGTAGTTCAGCTGGGGCTGAAGTGGCCAACTAAGAGAGAAGGTCGGCTCTTGTATTTTTGGCCCTCGAAATCTATCGAATGCCAAAACTACCGAAGGTTGGTGTCAAATTCTTTACTTTCTTAAGGTATTTTATCATACTTTCCTCCCATGCTTCGTAGTTGCCACTAACTTGGCCGACCACTAATTGAGAATCACTGTGGACTTAAAGTTAATCTACTTTTAACTCTCTTACTATTTTTAATCCGATGATCAGTGCTTCATATTTGGCTCCATTATTAGTTGTAGGAAACTCGAAGCGTAGCACGTACTTGACGATGACTCCCTCGGGGCTGACTAAGACTAACCCCACACCTGCTCCAGTGGAGTTGGATGAACCATCCACATACAGAGCCCAAAAATCTTTCGAAAGGTTGGCACTCTCTTCGAGGAGGCTCGATTGTGACAACAGAGTATCAATCTCATTCTATTCAAGCTCGGCATCATCTGAAATGGTACATTCTACTACAAAATCTTTCAATATCTGGGCTTTGATCGATGGTCGGGGTCGATAATTGATGTCGAACTCCGTGAGCTCGATCACCCATTTTGCGATTCTTTTGGAAGCATCCATTCAATGAAAAACTACTTTTATTGGTTGATCCATGAGGATCGTTATGGTGTTCCCCTGAAAGTAAGGTCGGAGACTCCTAGCAGTGATTAAAAGAGAGCAGGTCAATTTCTCCAGCTTAGAGTACCTGATCTCTGCATCCTTCAGGACCCAGCTTATGTAGTAGACCGGTCGCTACATCTTCGCTTCCTCCTTGACCAGGGCTGTTGCCAAGGCCATTGGGGAGACTACTAGGTACAAGAATAACTCTTATCCAGATTCAAGCTTTGCCAACAGTGGGGGTGAGTCGAGGTAGTTTTTGAGCTCCTCAAATGCCTGTTGGCACTCCATCGTCCAGCAGAAGTTCTTTGGTTGCTTGAGAACTTAGAAGAAGGGCATGCATCACTCGACCGATCTTGAGATGAAGTGATTTAGGGATTCCACTTTTTCAGTCAGACACTGAACTTCTTTAATTGTTCTTGGAGCAGTCATCTCTCGAATAGCTCGAATTTTCTCTGAATTTGCTTCAATCTTGCACTTTGACACTATATATCCTAGAAACATCCCTGAGATCACACCAAAGGTGTA
Source organism: Cocos nucifera (assembly GCA_006176705.1). Lineage (NCBI taxonomy): Eukaryota > Viridiplantae > Streptophyta > Magnoliopsida > Arecales > Arecaceae > Cocos > Cocos nucifera. The sequence continues at coordinate 264,880 of QRFJ01000888.1, read as the reverse complement.
CTTGGTCAGGTTCAGCTTCATCTTGTGCTTCCTGAGTGCACTGAAGGACTCTTCGAGGTCGATGAGGTGGTTTATAGAAGCTCGACTTTTGACGAGCATGTCATCCACATACACATCCATATTGTGGTTGATCTGCTTTTTGAAGATCTTGTTGACCAGGCACTGGTACATTGCCCCTACATTCTTGAGCCCAAAGGGCATAACCTTGTAACAGTAAAGACCACGGTTAGTAACAAAAGCAATTTTTTTCTCGTCCTTTGATGCCATCTGTATCTGGTTATAGCCGGAGAAGGTGTCCATGAAGGTGAGGAGCTCGTGGCCCAAGGTTGCATCTACCAGTTGATCAATCCTGAAAAGAGGGTAGCTATCCTTTGGGTAGGCTTTGTTCAGCTTTTAGAAGTTTATACACATTCTCCACTTATTATTTACCTTTTTGACGAGGACCATGTTTAAGACCCAGGTCGGATAGTTAACTTTTCAGATGAATCCAGCTTTGAGGAGCTTGTCTACTTCTTCTATGATTGCTTTTTGCCTCTCCGGGGCATGGTTGTGCATCTCCTCTTTTATCGACTGATACTTAGAATCAATGGCCAGCTGATGTTCCATGACCTCAACATCAATTTCTGGCATATCCGCTAGGGCCCAGGCGAAGATGTCTACATTCTTTCTAAGGAAGGTGATGAGTTGCTCCCGAACCTCATCCTCCAAGTTGGAGCCGAACTGTATAGTGTGCTCTGTGTTCCCATCATTCAAGGGGACGATCACAAGATCTTCTATGGATTCATCCCGTTCTTCAGTAAGATCATTGCAGACATCTAGCCCATCAATAGGATAAGGATCGGACTATTCTTCCTTTCGTAGGATGATTGAGTAGCAGTGCCTTGCCAGAGCTTGATCTCTCTAGACCTCTCCGATCCTGTGACTTGTCAGAAACTTTATTTTCAAATAATAAGTTGATACCACTGCTCAGAGTGCGTTCAACTCAGGTCGGCCGAGAATAGCATTGTAGACAGATGGAGCCTTTATGACTAAAAAATCGATCTATGCCTTAACCAGCTTTGGGCATTATCCTACAGTCACAATCAAAGTTATTATGCCCTCAACTGGCATGACATCACTAATGAAACCTACCAACGGGGAGTTCACAGATCCCAAGTGGTTATTGAGTAAGAATATTTTCAAGAAAGCATCATAAAATAATATATTGATCGAGCTTTCATTATCTATCAAAATACCGCGTACATCATAGTCGACAATGTTTAAAGATATTACAACCGCATCATTGTGCGGAAATTAGACTCCTTGAACATCCTCGTTGGTGAAAGCGATGGGCTCTTGATAAGTACCATAAATTCATCAATAAAAGTATTAATTTATCAATTAATTCATATTAATTTTTTAAAATTTATGATCAATTTATATATAATTTTTGAGAAATTCATATTTTTATTAATTAAAAAATTAATTAAAAAATAATAAAAATAAAAAATAAAATTTTATAATCAATGGAAAGAGCTCATTTTTTTAATCATAACGAAATAAGTTTGAAGTAAAATGGAGCTAAAACGAAGAAGATATGAATTTCTAAAGAAATAAAATAAATAAAAATTAAATAAAAATGAAAACGGCTCAGCCGACTCCGCAAGCCAAGCCACCAAGCCAAGCCAAGCCATCAAAGCTGACTCAGTCACAGAAGCCACAGCTGATTCACGAACCGAGTGTGGACTGCCAGCTCAGTAAAAATCGATGAATCACAGCACGACACGTGGCGGACCTAGACCCTTAAAGGGTCCACAGAAATCCATCACGGCTCATAGGATATTTTGGACTTTTCACTCGGTAATAGGAGGTGTTGATTGGTTGTGGTGTGCGGTGTGGCCGATCTATGCGGTCCATAGGAATAGTAATTGCACGATCGATTGGCTATGGTTGATTGCGGTCAAGATCGGATGACGGTGGTTATTTTCGAGTTTGATTCAAATTCTATATCTAGCATGATTCGATGGCTAGAAAACCAACTAATGAAGATCCAATGGTCCAAAATGCTCCCGACAGTGATCAGGACTCTCGACGTGCAATCAACGGCTAGATTTCCTCCATCAACATGCGATCGGATGGTCAGAATTTAATCCGACCTAATTTGGACTTGTACACATCCGATTTTGATGATTTTTGGATTGTTGGATTTCTATTGATGGTCAGATTTCATTCAGAGTAGCCAAATTCATCCAAAACTCCTTTTAATCTAATTTTTATTTAGATTTCTCTATATTTTGATGATTAAAGAGCTTCTTAGTCCCACATTGTCCAGAAGAAAACTCTCCAGCCCTCCTAGCTCTATAAAAAGGATCCCAGGCCTCCAGAAATCAATATCTTTGATCAAGGTGAAGCTTTGGTATAGGGTGAAGCTAAGGTCTGGGTCAATGGCTGCTTCGAGGCAACTAGTGCCGAAAGAAAAAGTTGGACTTCTACACCATTTTTCTACCCATGCTGATTCAAGATCAGAGATCAGGCTATTTTATTTTATTTTATTTAAATTTTATGTATTTAAATTTTAAAATTTTAATTAATAAAAATTTTATTATTATATTTTAATTTTAATTTTTTACTTTTATTATAATTTAATTTTTATATTTTAATTATTACTTTTTATTTTTTTGCAAGTAGATGTTAAGATCTAACTAGTAGATCTTAGTACCAAGTTTACTTTTCTATATAATTTAATTTCTACTTCGCAATTTTAATTTCCAACTTCAAATTTTATTTTTAAATTTTTTTTTTCTTTTAAAAAAATTAAAGATTTTAAATCTAAAAATACTACCTTTTCTGTGAATTCGATCTGACTCACTGCTATCTATGTATTTTTAATTATTTTAAGAAGTCGGATTAAATTGATAAATATGGTCTCTTAACGATAACATCACATTCGTATCAAGTTTTTGGCACCATTATCGGGAAAGGCACGGATATTAAATTTTTGAACTCTTTAATTTTTTTATAAATAAATTATAAATAAATTTTTTATTTTCTTATAAATATTACTTGTTAATTTTTTTTTATTTTGCAGAAAAAGAGATTAAAAAATAAAAAGAACCAGGAGTTTTGCTTGGTGAGATCAATCCTAACCCTAGTTCTCTTTCCTTTTTATTTTATTTATTTATTTTATTTTTAAATTAATTTAAAAAATATTTATTTAAATTTAATTAAAAATCTCATGATAAGATTAAAAATCCTAACTGCATTAGTTTTATTTTTATTTTTATTTATTTTTTGATGATTGCTGGAGGCAAGGTAAGCCTTTTAGAATTTAGTTAGTTGCATGCATCTAGTTTAAATTATATAGAACCGTTTGATTGAAAACTTTTTAAGCATTTTTATATTAAACCAAATTAAGGGCAACACCCAATTAAACAAGATAAGGTGGGAATTTGATCGCCCTTCCTTGGCCCACAAACAACCAACCAACATCCTATATTGACCTAAGCCTTTAATTTTAAAATTAATTAGACATCAGTCCTAGGAGCTCGAGCTTAATAGAATAAGGAACCCTAAGAGTTGAACCAGATTAGGGTTAGTCAATTTGACTGGTGTCTAAAAATGTAGTTCAGGGACAATTGGGCCCAAAGGAAGATGGTTACTTAATTGGTTTCGTTCGCTTACCTGGCCAAGCATAATTGGTGTCTAAGGCAAGCAACGAGGGGACTCCCACCGACCTTACACTTACCTGGCCAGTTGATTGGCTGATCCTACACTTGGAGTGCTCGAAGGCTGACTTGGAACAGTTAGGAGCTATCTAGGTCTAGGCTAATCTTAGCTTAAGACTAATTTGTTTGAAAATAAAAATTTTTACTTTAGGTATTTTCAATCTCTATTGCCTTGACATAAGGTTGCCCTGGTATAACAGAAAGTTATGTTGCATGGTTGTCCTAGGGTATGAAAAAGGTGAATTAACTTAGAACTTAAAAAAAAGAGAGAGTTTAAAAAAAAATATAAAATAAAAAAAAAAGAATGAGAACATTGAGAATATAGTGAATTCTCCAACACCTATGTGCAGAAGGATTTCAGGTCCACTAGTCAAAATGGATTTAGTTCCTGTTTCAGATCATACAACCTCAATGGATTTAGCAAATCAGTCTCAGCCTTAAACCCTTGAGGATTTATGTTATCCAGTTGGTTCCGTCCAACCCTCTTATATCAGGTTGCCCCAACCCATAGCAAATAACTTTGAAATTAAACCTCAAATCATTAACAAGCTTCCAAAATTCATGGGAATAGAGGATGCATATATATTCATTAGGGAATTTGAAGAGGTTTGTGCAATCATGAAACTACAATAATTATGAGAGGACAAAATCAAACTGAGATTAATCAATTTTGCCCTTAAGGATAAAGCCAAAAAGTGGCTTTATAGTCTTCCAAATCAATCTATCACAACCTGGGAGGGCTTTGTGAGAATATTCTTAAAAAAATATTTTTCTCATCAAAAAATAGCTAGAATTAGAAATGAAATAAATCAATTCTATCAACTAGCTAGTGAATTATTTTGGAAATACTTCGATCGATTCAAGAACCTCTTGACCCAATGCCTACACCATGGAATAGAAACTTAGGGGCTTGCCAAATAATTTATGAAGGGTTAGAGTCAAATTCTTGAATAATGCTAGAGTCCATGTGCCAGGGGTAATTTATGTACAAAGAATCAAATGAAGCCTAACAATTTTTAGAAGATCTAACCGAGAAAAGTTTACAATGGGAAACAACAAGGGAACCAAAAAAATTCACACCTTCAAGAGGTGGAATTTACCAAACCTCCCTAGTTACAGAAGCCAAAATTGCAACGTTGACACGTAGACTAGAGGCTTTAGAACTTCAGAGATCAGCCAGTGTGAACCAAGTATCTGCACCCATATGCAATGGGTGCAATGCACCGACCATGTCCTTGAGGAATGTCCCCTCCCAATGAACCAATTAGATAATAGATGTACACAAGTGAATGATGCCACATATCAGAGACTGTTGAACAATCCCTATGCACCCACTTACAATCCAGATTGGAGGAATCATCCAAATTTTTCATGGTCACAAAACCCAAATGTAGGCGGTCCAAGTTTCAATCAGTAGAACCTAAGGCCTAATCCTGTGATAAACACCTTGCCACCACCAGGCTTTAATATTAATGAAAAGAAACTTAGTTCTTCAGAGAAAAGCCTGGAAACCCTAGCCAAATCTAATGCTGACACCAATACCACCTTAAGCAATTTCATGCAAACCACAGGCCAAATTCTGAATTCAAATTCTCAGACCATAGCCCACTTAGAAATTAGTCAGCTGGCATCTACCATAAGTGAACGTGAACGAGGTAGGCTACCTAGCCAACCTGAGCCCAACCTAAGAAATCAAAATGATAAACCATCCCAAGGAAACCAGGTTAATCAAGTTAATGCTATTCATTCCTTGAGATTAGAAAAATAAGTGGATAATAAAATAAATACACCTGACACTAGAGAAGACTTGAGTGCTGAGTCTGTTGAGCCTCCCACTAAACCATTCATAGAAATGACTAAACCATCACCTGAGTCATCAAAAGAAGAGGCACCCAAAGTAGAGTTAAAACCCTTCCTTGAGTATTTAGGTTCATAGGAAACCTTGCCTATAATTGTTGCATCAGACCTGAATCCTAATCAAGAGGTATGTAATGAAATGTCAATGGAGTTATTTAAACAAGATCACATTAATTTATCTTCAGAATTAAAACCGCCTTTAGTCACCATTCCAGCACCCATTGAATCAAACTTAACTCCTAAAACAAAAACCCAATTCATGAGTATTTTAGAAGAACAAATAGAAGAAATTCTTAATAAACATGGGTCTGAGAATGGGATCACAAATTATGTCCCTAAAATTAACAATGAGTATATTAATAATGAGATTATAAATCAACTTTTTGAGATTGGCAATCCAAAACCATTAAAATTTATCAATCCAGTATTTGACACAGGATAGTAAGCTTGCATTGTATCTGGCTTGAAGATGGTAAACTTAGCGCTTGTTGGGAGACAACCAACCCAATATTTAGTTTTCTTTTCAGTTTAATTTATCTTTTTTAGTTTATTTTTTTAAGGATAATTTGAATAAGCTGGAGGGAGAGCTTAAATTTTCAAAAGGCATGTGCTGGACCAAAAATAATACTGAGTTAGGTGTATTCTTCCATGTTCTTTGTTACATCCCTTTATTTTTTCTTCTCCATTGAGGACAATGTCGATTAAGTTGGGAGGGAGAAAAATAAAAAAATTTTTAAAAATTTTAAAATATTTAGTTCCTCAAAAAAGTTAGTATTTAGTATTTAGAACACTCTGATTATGCTTAAGAAATCGAATTAAACTAAGCATTTTTTTTTAAAAAAAAATTGATACACAGATCAGAGAAATCTGTGAGATATTGAGGAATCAAGTATTAAGAAAATTCAATAAAGAGTTAAGTCTAGAACATAAAAAAAATTTTCCTTAGGAGCATTTCTAATTACTTCTACTAGCATCAATGAAAAGTCTACTTTTTATTGGCTTATTTAGGATAACTATATGTTTCTTCATATAACAAATTTATTTTAATAAAATAGTTTTCAAGTACTTCTCATTGAGTAATCGGGCCTCTTTGCCTAAGCAAGCATTGAGTTTCGCATCAAAAGATGGAAAGGGCAAAGAAGCTCGTTGTAAAGCTAGTCTTAACTCGTAGCCTGTTTGATTTGAGTTAGTAAGTCCGAGGGGTATTCTATACTTAGTGCCCTAGAGCCAATTGATTTGACAGTCATTGGCCCAAGATTTGCTACATGGATCAAATAGAAAGCTTAAGGGGTTAAGATACTTAATAGTGGTACAACGTTAAAAAAAAAAATATTGGTTTTTCACTAAGTAATCGGATCCCGTTGCCTAACTAAGCAATGATATTCGCATAAAAAAGTGGGCAATGTAAAAGTAAAAATCAATAAATGAAGGATGGAAGTAGCATTACACTTATCTATATGAAAGTTTAGACAAATCAGAGATAAAGGTAGGATAATTTAGAAAAAGTTTTCAAAAATTTAATATTCTTTAGTTAATTTTTTTATTGATAAGTATTAATATTTCAATGATATGTCTCACTTAAGCTCTACTAAATATCAATGGCCATTTTGAAAATTGCTTAGGTAAAATTCGAAACTCTAAAGTTAAAAGGTATTTAAAACTAAATTCTTTTTTTACTCGAGGATGACCAAAGCTTAAGTTGAGGGGTGTGATAAGTACCATAAATTCATCAATAAAAGTATTAATTTATTAATTAATTTATATTATTTTTTTAAAATTTATGATCAATTTATATATAATTTTTAAGAAATTCATATTTTTATTAATTAAAAAATTAATTAAAAAATAATAAAAATTTAAAAATAAAATTTTATAATCAATGGAAAGAGTTTATTTTTTTGATCATAACGAAATAAGTTTGAAGTAAAATGGAGCTAAAACGAAGAAGATATGAATTTCTAAAAAAATAAAATAAAAAAAAATTAAATAAAAAAAAATAGCTCAGTCGGCTCCGCAAGCTAAGCCACCAAGCCAAGCTAAGTCATCAAAGCTAACTCAGCCATAGAAGCCACCAGTTGGTCTACGATCCAAGCATGGACCGCTAGCTTAGCAAAAACCGACGAATCACAGCACGACACGTGGCAGACCTAACCCTTAAAGGGTCCATAGAAATCCATCATGGCTCATAGGGTATTTTGAGCTTTTCACTTGGCAATAGGAGGTGTTGATTGATTACGGAGTGCAGTGCGATCGATCCACACGGTCCATGGGAATAGTAATTGCACGATCGGATGGATGCGATTGATTGCAGTGAAGATCAGATGGCGGTGGTTATTTTCGGGTTTGATTCAAATTCTATCAGCGATCTGGCATGATCCAATGGCCAAAAAACCAACTAATGAAGATCCAATGGTCCAGAATGCTCTCGATAGTGATCAGAACTCCCAACGCATGATCAGCGGCCAGGTTTTCTCCATCAACTACGATCGAATGGCCAGAATTTAATCCAACCTCATTTGGGCTCATACACATCCAATTTTGATGATTTTTGGACCGTTGGATTTCTATTGATGGCCAAATTTCATCCAGAGTAGTAGAATTCATCTAGGACTCCTTTTAATCTAATTTTTACTTAGATTTTTTCATATTTTGATGATCAAAGAGCTTCTTAGTCTCACATTGCCCAGAAGAAAGCTCTCCAGCCCTCCTATCTCTATAAAATGGATCCTAGGCCTTCAGAAATCAATATCTTCGATCAAGGTGAAGCTTTAGTATAGGGTGAAGCCAGGCTCTGGGTTAATAGTTGCTTCGAGGTAACTGATGCCGAGAGAAAAAGCTGGGCTTCTACATCATCTTTCCACCCATGCTAATCCAAGATCAGAGATCAGGCTATTTTATTTTATTTTTTTTTAAATTTTATGTATTTAAATTTTAAAATTTTAATTAATAAAAATTTTATTATTATATTTTAATTTTAATTTTTTATTTTTATTATAATTTAATTTTTATATTTTAATTATTACTTTTTATTTTCTTGCAAGTAGATGCTAACATCTAACTAGTAGATCTTAGTAGCAAGTTTACTTTTCTGCATAATTTAATTTTCACTTCATAATTCTAATTTTTGACTTCAAATTCTATTTCCAAATTTTTTTTTTTTTTTAAAAAATTAAAGATTTCAAATCTAAAAACACTATCTTCCCTATGGATTCGACCCAACTCACTACTATCTACATATTTTTAATTATTTTAAGAAGTTAGATTAAACTGATAAATACGGTGTCTTAACGATAACATCGCATTCCTATCATCTGTTCAGTTCTCCACCTCTTCACTGGTCCCTCAGATCCACTGGCCTCTTCATGCCGAAGTCCTTTAGAGATAGTGTTGATGACGTCGAGAGGTAGTTGATCTTCTTATTGTTCCTTCCTCCTTGGTGGTTCAAGCCACGGCAGTGCCCTCAGCCGATCTTTCCTTGCTTCAGGCTGGCATCTGAGGAATTAACCCAGTCGACCTCTCCTGATGAGCTCCTCGATCTCGTCTTGGAGCCGAATGCATTTTTCAGTATCGTGATCGTGCTCACGATGGTAGAGGCAGTATTTGCTAGGATTGCGCTTGCCGGGATGAGTGCACATTCTTGTAGGCCTCGGTAGTTGCTTCTTAATCTCCATCAATACTTATGTTTTTGGAGCATCTAGAGGAGCGTAGTTGTGAAATCTTTGGAGGGGAGAACCCCTCCGCACCCTTCTATCGGGGCTTCCCTGCCTCCAAGCCTAGGGAGCAGTTTAGGCTCACTTGCACTCAAAGAGAGTTTGGGAGTGCGGTGGAGCTTCACTCGGCTTTCCTTCCTCAGCGGGCCTGCCCGGCTCGCCAATTCACCACTCTCCAATGGCTTCATTATCCTTGGTCTTGAAGGCCTTTTCAGCTCGGACATAACCTTCAGCCCAAGCCAGCATATCGACAAAGTCCCTGGGGTATTTCTTTTCCAGAAAGAATAGCATATCATTCTTCTGAAGGCCGCCCTTAAGTGCGGCTATTACAACTGACTGATTCAAGTTTCGGACTTCCAATATAGCTGCATTAAATCAGATGACATAAGCCAAGATGGATTCTCCCTCCTTCTGCTTGATGTTCATCAGAGAATTCGAACCTCGGTGGGGACATCGGCTACTAATAAAATGAGCCACAAACTGATAGCTCATCTGATCAAAGAAAAAGATGGTACCCAACTTAAAGGTCGAGTACCAATTTCTGATGGCTTCCTTAAGGATGGATGGGAAAGCTTGACATAAAATGGCATCTAATACGTCATGGAGAAGCATCATCATCCGAAAGGCCTCTAGATGGTCGACCAGATTAGTGGTCCCATCATAACTCTTAAACTAAGGAAGCTTGAAGTTCGATAGGATCAGTTCCTACATAATCTTCTAGAACAAAGGAGGGTTAGTGCAAATATCGTTATCGTGAGTGGAGGGAGCACGATGGAGTTCTTTGATTTGTCGGCTCATTTTTTGGAGCTTTTGATCAAGGAGATCTTCACGATCGTTGATCTCTAGGGTTTTTTGGTCGAAAGGGTGTGAAGCCTCCCCTTGGGTCGAATCATGGTCCAAGCAAGGGTCCTCCATCCTTTGCTTCCCCTTTTCAAAGATTAGAGGTCAAATAGCCCAAGTCGGCCATCTCCAGACTAGATCATGGAGCTTCGGAGAAGCCTGCTCCGATCGAATCGATACTAGGGCCTGCCGATGTATGGCCTGCACCGTCTCTGTGAGACCATGAACCTATTGAACCAACAGGTTGAACTATTTTGCATCCACCATGGCTGCAGGTGGAGCCTGAGTTGTCGGGGCTGGAGCGGGAGTGGATAGGTCTGGATGGGATCTAGCTACAGAGGTCGTTGATCATCGGGTCGAAGTTTTTCTGGGAGGCATTCTTTCTCAGAAAAGAACTCTATAGAGGAAGAAGAGAGATCGCTATCGAGCACTCCTTTTAGAATAAGGAAACCTCAGAAATAGAGGTCCCTTCCACTAGTGCCAATTTTATTAGTGTAGAATCTGATTGACGTCGGATCGAGCTGGAGTTGAGGAAGAAAAGATCGCCATCAGTGATTTACAAAATAAAGTTCCACCCGGAGTCGGTGGTGGTGGCTCTAGCAGGATCCTTCGATGATCAAGTGAACTCTTCTGGCCAACAAAAATAGAGTGCTTAGGCAAGAATTTAGTAGAGTTTTGAAAAAGAGAAGAGAGCTTAGAGAAAATGTATCTAGAGGATCCCTTTTTATAGATGGAGTTTGTCATAATCATCCGATATTGGGTTGCTTGGGGCCACGTGGAGTTTGTTATAGAGAGAGGTGTCTATTGTTGTGATATGGCCATTAGGTAGTGGACCGCTCAAAGCCATGTGGAGTTTGTTATGGAGAGTGGTGTTCGTTGCCATGAAGTGGCCGTTCGTTAAGATTTAATAGCCAAAGTTCGGAGGAAGCAAGTGTTGGATGGTGAAGAGCTTTGACATACATTAATTCCAGAGGATTTTGGACTCCTAAAGGAAACTTTGATTGAAGGAGAAATTTGGAAGGAGTTTAGCTCCTGGAAAAGTCCGACTGAAGAAAAAATTTGGAAGGAGTTCGGCTCCTGAAGGAGTCTGACTGAAGGAGAAATTCGAAAGAAGTTTGGCTCCCATAGAAATTCAACTAAAGGAGAAGTCCAAAAGGAGTTCAGCTCCTGGAGGTACTGGATTGAAAAAGAGATTCAAAAGAAGTTCGACTGTTGGAGGAGTCTGACTGAAGGAGAAATTTGAAAGGAGTTTGGCTCCTGTAGAAATTTGATCGATGGAGAAGTTCAAAAGGAGTTCGGCTCCTATAGAAATCCGACTGAAGAAGAAGTCCAGAAGGAGTTCAACTTCTGGAGGCACTAGACTGAAGGAGAAATCCAAAAGGATTTTAGCACCTGTAGAAATCTGACTGAAGAAGAAATCTGGAAGGAGTTTGGCTCCTAGAGGAGTTTGAATGAAGAAGAAATTTGGAAGAAGTTCGGCTCCTGGAGGAATTCGACTGAAGAAAAAATCCAAAAGGAGTTCGGCTCCTGGAGGCACTAGATTGAAGGAGAAATCTTAAAGGAGTTCAGCTCTTGAAGGAGTCCGACTGAAGGAGAAATCCAGGAGGAGTTCGGCTCTTGAAGAAATCCGATTGAAGAAGAAATCCAGAAGGTGTTCCTATGGGAATCCAACTGAAGGAGAAGTTCGAAAGGAGTTTAGCTCTTGGAGGAGTCCGAATGAAGAAGATATCCGAAAGGAGTTTGGCTCCTATAGAAATCCGACTGAAGGAGAAATTCAAAAGAAGTTCGGCTTCTGAAGGAGTCCAAATGAAGGAGAAATTCAGAAGGAGCTTGGCTCCTGTAGAAATCCGACTGAAGGAGAAGTCTAGAAGGATTTTGTCTCCTAAAGTAGTTCGACTGAAAGAGAAGTTCAGAAAGAGTTTGGTTGGGGTTCGACCGTTGGAGGAGTCTGATTGGGTTCAGGCACTGGATGAGTTCGGCTACTAAATGAGTTCGGCCACTAGAAGAAGAATTTTCGATCAAAGCTCCTCGGGGATTACCAGTTGCATTAAGCTAAGCATTAGGCTGGACTTCGGCGGGAGCGAAATTTATCCCCAACAGGAGACATGGGTGTACATGGGCTCGGTGAGTGCTTTAATGTTAGATTAGCCAGGAGAGTTTTTGGTCGGATCTAATGGCTATGTATAAATAAATAGATTTTATTAGGATTCAAAAGGAGCAATCAATACAGATCTTTTCTCCCTCAATCTCTCTTCTTTCTTCTCTCTTCTCTCTTATGTTGTTGCCCTAGGTTCTTAAAGAAGCCCTATAGAGAGGGGGCACCTCTCTCAAGCCTAAGGAGGGAGGCATCCCAGCATGGATCTAGGTGATAATCTATGGTATACTACCTTAGAGAACGTCAAAGATCTCTCCAAGTCCGTGCTAAAGATCAAGGATTTCTGCAACATGGTATCGGAGCTTGGTAATGCCAGGATGATGCACCAATAATTGATATTAGAGTGGTACCATGGTTTCTTATAATAAGGAGCTGAGGTTTCACCAGAAGTCGAAGCATATTGAGCGAAGATATCACCTCATTCATGATTACCTCAAGAAGGGATACGTTGAGGTCAAGAGAGTCGATACTGTAGACAATGCGGCAGATCCACTGATGAAGCTATTAAGCCTACAGAAGATTGAAGCCTACCTTGAGAAGATAGAACTTAGATTTGTAGCCAATTGGCTTTAGCTCAAGTGGGAGTTTGTTAGATGAGTGCCCTAGAAGCCAGATTGATTGACACTTGTAATACACTTTTGTTAGGGATAAATCCACGCCTGTCGAAGTTCGGCTAAGACTCCGACTCTTGATCAGTTCCATTTGATTGCAATAATAACAACTGAACCTCTACCCATGGGAGTATTCGAACTTTGAATCATTCTGAGATGGCCAACCTTCAACACTGCTGTCAGATAATCTGATTGGTTGGGAAGACCAATTTCAGATTCAATGGGGCATTGCGGATTCCTTCTCCAGACGAACTCAAATAGTTAATGCTTCTGCTCCATAGAATTGACTAAATCCCTGGTTCCTATGCATCTCGTTCGATCGATCTCCTTCCGTAGAACTTCTCTAACAGTCGAACTTCAGTGCTTTATCATTATTCGCCAGTGAGCAACCTTAGGAATGGCCGAGCCTCAAAGTAACAATAGAGGTGCCAATGTTTCAGTCATGCTTGCTTGCTACGGCCATCAGTCAATACTTGATCCAAGCGGATCCCTCATAGTCGGACTCCTTTCGATTGGACGTCTTCTGGGCCTCTTGGTCCGTCGAACCCCTGCCAGAATTTTCTTTTGGTCGAATTCCTTCTAGCCGTTTGAAAGGACCATGGCATACACCTTCAACATAGCAAATAAAAGCCAATGCACGATCAATTTGGAGAACCTCCGAACTCCTCCAGAACAGCAATGTCCAAGATCCCTTCATCACCTACAACCATCTCATCCAAACTCTAGTTGTTAGGTCTATAATAGACTAGCACGTCACGACAATGGATACCACCCTCCATAACAAACCTCACATGGCCCCGAACGATCCACTACCAAGCGGTTGTGACGATTACCATCAGTTTGTTATAGGTTCCAGGGCTATAAAAGGGACCCTCCAGATATGTTTTCTTTAGGCTTTCTTCTTCTTCTGAAACTCTACAACTTTCTTGGCTTGGCACTCCATTTCTGTTGGTCGAAAGAGCTGACTTGATCGTTGGAGGATCTTGCCAGAGCCATCACCCCAGGCTCTAGATGAGACTTATTTTGTAGGTCACCAACGGCGACCTCATCTTCTCCGACTCCAGTACTCTCCGACGATAATCAGATTTTGCACCAACAGGATTGGCGCTAGAGGAAGGGCTTCTCTACCTTCTGAGGTTTTCTTGTTCTTAAAGGAGTGCTTAGCAGAGATCTTTACTTCTTCTCCTCCAGAGTCCTCCTTCCCAGAAAAGATGCCTCCCAAGAAAGCTTCAACCTGGCGATCAATGGCCTTCGCGGTCAGATTCCATCCAGATCTGCCCACCTCTATTTCATCCCCAGCAACTCAAGCTCCACCTGTAGCAATAGTGGATGCAGAGCAGTTCAACCTGCTGGTTCAGCAGGTTCGCGGCCTCATGAAAGCAGTATAGGCCATGTGGCAGTAGGAGCCTCCGGTGCCAATTCGGTCAGAGTAGGCTTCTCCGAAGCCCCATGATCCAGTCTGGTGATGGTCGACTTGGGTTAGCTAATCGGTGACCTCCAAAAAAGAAAAGCAGAGGGCCGAGAGCCCCTACTCTGATCATGACTCTACCTCTGGGGGAACTTTGCCCCTGTTTAGTCAAAAGACCTTGGAGACCCATGATCGAAAGGATCTATTGGATTAGAAACTACAAGAGATGAATCGATAGATCGAGAAACTTCATCGTGCTCCCCCCTCCCAAGATAATGATATTTGTACTGACCCTCTTTTCTCTCATCATATCATGCAGGAACCTATCCTGCCGAACTTCAAGCTTCCTCAATTTGAGAGCTACGATGGGACTGCTAATCTGGTCGACCATCTGGAAGCCTTCCGAATGATGATGATACTCATTGGCACACCAGACGCCATCCTCTGCCGAGCCTTCCTATCCACTTTGAAGGGAGCAGCTAGAAATTGGTATTTGGCCCTTAAGTCGGATTTCATCTTTTCTTTTGATCGAATGAGCCACCAGTTCGTAGCTCATTTCATCAGCAGCCGATTCCCCCACCAAGGTTTTGACTCCCTCATGAACATCTACATCAAGCAGCAAGAGGGAGAATCCATCTGAGCTTATGTCAATCATTTCAATGCAGCTATCCTAAAAGTCCAAAATTTGGACCAATCATCGCTATGGCCACACTAAAAGGCGGCCTTTAGAAGAATAACCTGTTGTTCTCCCTGGAGAAGAAGTACCCCAAGAATTTTGCTGATATGTTAGCTTGGGTTGAAGGCTACGCCTAAGCAGAAGAGGCCTTCAAGGCCAAGGATAGTGAAGCCATAGAAGAATGGAGAATGGGCAAGCCAAATTGGCCCGCATCTGAAGAGAAGCCGAACGAGATTTGATCGTGCTTTCAAACTCCTCTTGAGCGCAAGCGAGCCGAAACCTCTCCCCAGGCTCGAAAGCAAGGAAGCCCTGACAGAAGGGCATGACGGGGCTCCCCCCTCCGAAGGTTTCACAACTATGCCCCCCTCAATGCTCTAAAAATATAAGTATTGATGGAGATCAAGGAGCAACTGCCTAGATTGGAGAGGATGAGCTCTCACCCCGGCAAGCACAATCCCAACAAGTACTACCTCTATCATCGTGACTACAGTTATAATATAGAAGAATATATCCAGCTCCAAGACGAAATCAAGGAGCTCATCAGGTGAGGCAGGCTCGATCGATTCCTGCAGCATCAGCCCAAAGGAAGAGAGGATCGACCAAGGGCACTGCTGCAACTTGAGCCGCTGAGGGGGGAGGAGCGGCAGGCAGATCGGCCACCCCTCAGCATCATCAACACCATCTCTAGGGGACCTCAATGAGGGGAGGCTAGTAGACCAGCAGAGCCCAAGAAGAGGTAGAGAATTGAGGAGCCCATCACTTTCACCAACGAGGATGCTCGGAGAGTTCAGTTTCCACATAACGATGTGATTGTAATTGCTTTAAATATCGCAGACTATGATGTACGACACATCCTTATTGATAATGAAAGTTTGGTAGATGTCTTATTTTTTGATGCTTTCTCCAAAATGTCTATACCTGATGGTCGGTTGGGACAGTTAAACTCCCCGTTAGTAAGCTTTACCGGTGATCTAGTACCGATTGAGGGTATAATAACTTTGGTCATGGCGGTAGGACAATATCCAAGGCAGTCCAGGGCATAGGTGGACTTCCTAATAGTGGAAGCCCCATCGGCTTATAACATGATCCTCAGCCAACTTGGTCTAAATGCACTTCGGGTAGTAGTATCAACATATTATTTGAAGGTGAAGTTTCCAAAAAGCTATGGGATCGGAGAGATCAGAGGAGACCAGATCTTAGCGAGGTACTATTACTCCATGGCCCTACAGAAAAATACCCAATCCGACCTTTGCCCTATTGATGGACTGGATGTCTACGATGACCTTATGGAGGAGCGGGGAGAGCCTATGGAAGACCTCATTTTCATCCCATTAAATGACAGGAATGAGGAGCACACTATGCAGATCGGCTCCAACTTGGAGGATGAGGTTTGAGAGCAACTCATTACCTTCCTTTAGAGAAATGCAGACGTCTTTGCTTGGGTCCTAACAGATATGCCAGGGATTGATGCCAAGGTCATGGAACATCGGCTGGCTGCTGATCCTAAATATCAGCCAATAAAAGAGAAGATGCATAGCCACGCTTCGGAGAGGCAGAAAGCAATTGCAGAAGAAGTTGACAAGCTCCTCAAGGTTGGATTTATCCAAAAAATTAACTATCCGAGCTGGGTCTCAAACATGGTGCTCGTCAAAAAGGTGAATGGCAAGTGAAGGATGTGTATAGACTTCAAAAAGTTGAATAAAGCTTGTCCAAAAGATAGTTACCCCCTACCTAGGATTGATCAACTGGTGGATGCAACCTCGGGCCATGAGCTCCTCACCTTCATGGATGCCCTTTTCAGCTATAACCAAATCCGGATGGCGTCAGAGGTTGAAGAGAAAACCACTTTTGTTACTAACCATGATCTTTACTATTACAAGGTTATGCCTTTCAGACTCAAGAATGTAGGGGCAACATATCAGCACCTAATCAACAAAATCTTTAGGGAGCAGATCGGCCAAAACATTAAGGTGTATATGGATGACATGCTCGTCAAGAGCTAAGCTTCAATAAATCACATTATCGACCTTGAAGAGACCTTCAATGCACTTAAAAAGTATTTGAAGCTGAACCCAACCAAGTGCACCTTCGGTGTGACCTCAAAAAAGTTTTTGAGATTTATGGTGTCGAGGTGCGGGATTGAGGCAAATTCGAAGAAAATCTAGGCTATTCAGGAGATGACCACTCCAAAAATGATTAAAGAAGTTCAGTGCTTGACTGAAAAAGTGGCAAACCTAAATCTCTTCATCTCGAGATTGGCCGAATGATGCATGCCCTTCTTTCAAATTCTCAAGCAGCCAAAGAGCTTTTGCTGGATGGTGGAATGCCAACAGGCATTCGAGGAGCTTAAAAACTACCTCGACTCACCCCCACTGCTGGCAAAGCTTGAGCCATGAGAAGAGTTGTTCTTGTACCTAGCAGTCTCCCCAGCAGTCCTGATAGTAGTTTTGGTCAAGGAGGAAATGAAAGTGCAGCGATCGATCTACTACATAAGTCGAGTCTTGGGGGATGCAGAGATTAGGTACTCTAAGTTAGAAAAATTAACTTACTCTCTTCTAATTACTGTTAGGAGACTCCGACCTTACTTTTAGGGGCACACTATAACTATCCTCACGGATCAACCAATTAAAGCAGTTCTTCATCGAATGGGTGCCTCTACAAGAATTGCAAAATGGGCAATCAAGCTTACAGAATTTGACATCAACTATCGACCTCGGCCATCGATCAAAGCTCAGATATTAGCAAATTTTATAGTGAAATGCAGAATTCCAGATGAAGCCGAGCTTGAATAGAATGAAACTAGCATCCTATGGTTGTGGTCGAGCCCCCTCGAAGAGAGTGCCGACCTTTCCAAAGGTTTTTGGGTCCTATACATGGATGGTTCATCCAACGCTGCTGGAGCAGGCATGGGGTTGATCCTAGTTAACCTCGAGGAAGTCATTGTCGAATATGCGTGATGCTTCAAATTTTTTGCAACTAATAAAAGAGCCAAATATGAAGCTCTAATTGTCAAGTTGAAAATAGCAAAAGAGTTAGAAGTAGACCGGCTCCAATTTTTTAGTGATTTCCAGCTGGTGGTCGGACAGATTAGCGGGAACTATAAAGCTTGGGAGGAAAGCATGATAAAATATCTTGAGAAAGTAAAGAACTTGATTTTGGTCTTCAATAGTTTTAGCATTCAACGGATTTCGAGGGCAAAAAATATGAGAGCCGACCTTCTCTCTAAATTGACCACTTTAGCCCCAACTGAACTGCCCAAAGAAGTATTTTTGGAATTCTAAAGTGCCCAAGCTCAGAGGAATTGTAGTCCATTGTGCAAGTTGAGCACGAGCTGAGTTGGATCGACCCGCTAGTTGCCTACGTCAAGGATGGAGTTCTTCCTCATGATCCGAAAGAAGCTTGGAAAATAAAAAGTCAAGCTTTTCAATATGTTCTATATGAAGGCAAGCTATATAAAAGGTCATATTCTCTATCGCTCTTGAGATGTCTTCGATCTTTAGAGGCTGACTTTGCATTATGGAAAGTGCATGAGAAAATTTGGGGAAGTCATGTAGGAGCTAGATCCCTATCATAAAGACTACTTTGGTAGGGATACTATTGGCCAATCTTGTACCATGACTCTATAGAGTATATTAAGAAATGTGACCACTATCAGAGAAATGCAAACATATAAAGATAGCGAACCTCTGAACTTACTCCACTAAGCGCACCTTGGCCATTCGCATAGTGGGAAATGGATATACTTGGCCATTTTCCAATGACTTCTGGACAACGAAAGTTCCTCCCGATTACGATCGACTATTTCACCAAATGGGTCGAGATCGAATCATTAGCAAAAATTACTGAGGCCAAGGTAAAAGACTTCATCTAGAAGTCAATCATCTACTGGTTTGGTCTACCTCGAACTCTCATAATGGATAACGGGTGATAGTTCACTAGGACGAGGTTCGCTGAGTTCTGCGAAGATCTAAATATCTTCAATCACTTCACGTCAATGGCCCATCCGCAAGCAAATGATGAAGCAGAGGTGACTAACAGAATTTTACTGTAGGGCATCAAGGCAAGGCTTGAAAGAGTAAGGGAGACTTGGGCAGACGAACTCTACTACGTTCTCTAGGCATATCGAACTACTCAAAGGCTACCGATTGGGGAAACACCATTTGCCTTGGCCTTTGGAATAGAGGTAGTCATCCCAATTGAGCTTAAACTTTCATCAGCATGGATCGTGGCCTTCAATAAGCAGCGTAACTCATAAGACCTTAGTGTTAACCTCGATCTACTAAAAAAAAAAGAGAAAAAGCTCAAGATTGGATGGCAGCCTATAAAGGAAGAGTAGCCAGATACTATAACTCGAAAGTAAAAAGCAAAGCATTCAAGGTGGGGGACATGATGCTCCAGCGAGCATCCATTTCGTAGCCTCAGAATCAAGGAAATCTCACCCTAAATTGGGAAGGTCCGTATAAAGTAGAGGAGGTTGTCCAATCAGGAACTTATTTCTTGAAGGAGCTCAAAGGAGCAACACTCCCGCATCCTTAAAATTCAAAACATCTAAGAATGTACTATCAGTAACTTTTCTTCAATAAAATTTTTCTATTTTAACATCATTACTTCTTAGCACATAAATTGCATGATGATAAATAACTCTCCGGAGCAACCTAAAGTGGCCCATTAGGAATAGGAGGAGAGCCTCATCCTAACATTAGCAAAGTCGAAGGCCTCATTGAATTAAGACGAGATGATAGGAGAGGCCCTACCAATGGCCCTAATATATCCTTACAGCCCATTGAAAATAGGAGAAGAACCTCATCCTAACATGAGCAAAGTCGAAAGTCTCATTGAACTAGGACGAGATGAGGGGAGAGGCCCTACCAACGGCCCTAACGTGCCCCTATAGTCCATTGGAAATAGGACGAGAACCTCATCCTAACATGAGCAGAGTCGAAAGCCTCATTGAACTAAGACAAGATGAGGGAAGAGGCCCTGCCAATGGTCCTAATTGAAGGGAAATCCTGATTTCCCGGTCCAGGTTCGTCCAGATCTGATTAGATCAAGAGATATATTTCAAAAATTTTCTCTTGACCTTAATCAGATCTTGATATGTTTCAGATCTGATTCTTATTATTTTAATAAATAAAATAAAACAAGATAAATTAAATCAAATTCAATTTACCTGATTTGGGTAATCCTATTACCCTGTAGATGATCCTGATTGCAGCGGAAGGTTCTGGATCTTAGCCACGAAAGCGCCTGGCCTCTACCGGAATCCACTCAGGTTGGATCTGGAGATCCTCTTCTTCTCTATCACACCTCCAAAAATCAGATCTGGATCTGATCTGGAGGATCTTCAAAACTCTTTTGAAGATCTGCAGTCGTCCTTTTGCAGCAGCGCAGCCTTCTTGCTTTTGATCGCCTTTCCTTGATCTGAATCGCACCAAACTAAATCCAAAACACTTTTGGACGTGGAGAGCAAGGGGAGAAGAGACTATGGCGTGGAGAAGGAGGGGAGAGGCAGCCTTGGGGCATGGGAAATCTCATTCACTTCACTTAGGATTAGGGTTGGGCGCAGGGTCTTATTTATAGACCTCTTGTGATCCAACTCCTCTTCCTCTCAACCAATCACAACCCTTTGTGAAATCAGATCTAAATCTGATTGGTTGGAATAGAGACCCCTGGATTCCTCCTTAGAGGGCACCTAAGACCAGTCAAACTGGATTCTTAGTAGAACTCTGATTGGAATCCAAAAGGGAGGTGGAGTCCTTGTCCAACAAGGACTCCTAGGCGCCTCCTACTTGGGCTCACGCCACCCTTGGCGTGCGCCCTTCTCCTTGCCAGGTTCTGGCAGGGGGACAAGCCCCCACCAGCTCTCCAATAGGTGCATGACATGTGGTCAAAAGTCAAAGGGTTAATGGTCAACATTTGACCAGTCAAAGGTAGACTTTTGACCAAAGTCAAAGAACAAGAAATGGCAGGTGACCAAAAATGGCAGGTAATGTCTTACAAATAAGACAACCTATTCTGACTTGGACAACCTTCAGTCAGACCATATGAAGGCCTCTGATCGAGCACAAACTCCTTTGACTCAGTCAGGACAACTTATTTATGATAGTAAAAGAAGAACGTTAGGTTCAATCGAGTGCTAGCATGATTTTCTTGAACCTAATTGAATCTCATTCAGATCAATTGAACTAGATCAGTTCAATTGATGATCACCAAATTCAAACCCTTGTTTGTGTGACCCAGTTAGGTTCAGTTCTGTATGGTAATGGGATATGTCATGATCTCTATCATAGACATCATCGAAACTCCTTTCGATGGATCAGAACTCTTCTGATTCGAACAGCTAGAATGATCGATCATCTAAATCATTCTAATTGCTCCCAAAATCCACCAGTGACACCTAGCAGTATATGGTGGCAACCCATCAGAGCTGAATGCGAACCTCTTGGTGCAGCTACCTGTGTGATTCAGTTCTTCTATCTTGAGCCCCGATCAGATTAGGGTTAAGGTGAACTCGTCAAACCCTAGTCTCTGTCATATGATGTAATCATTCGATTCGAGTCCAATGTGAAAATCTAAATAGAAACTCTTTCTATTATTTCACTCTACCATGGCCATGGATTTCTGGACTTGATTCTCATGATCATCATAGGGCTACTCCTCTACCACCGAGGTAGATAGATCCCATCTTGATGCAATCCAGTTCCTACAATGAACATGCTATAGCCAACATACACCTCAGGGTTCCATATGGCTAGGAGATCGAGTAATGGTGTAGTCAAACTATAACACCCTCAAGGTGAACTGCCGATGCATCTCAGGTCAAAGAACCAGACACACTACTGCAGCATCGAGTCAGTCATTGACGAGAAGGTAGACTCCCTAATGACTACTCGAGGTGGTCACGCTCAGTGCCCTCGTTCTCTAACGAGTACCTGTACTCTCGCTCCGGTGTCTCCACACCGTATACTCAAGACTCATCTACTAAAGAGAAGCGATCGTACACCAACCTTCCGGATCAATCACCATCCTCGTGATGATCCTATGGTCGGGAGCTGTTTATGAGTTAATAATGATTATTCATGTCTTAAATTTTCAACTCTTGAAAATATGAATTATCATTACCATTAACTCAAAGGATGTATCACAGACACTAAATACACATGTGTGATAGAAAATAACCCATTTCATTAATTATAGTCAAAATTACAATTTTGCCCCTAGAAGTGTATTACAAGTGTCAGCCAATTCTGGCTTCTAGGGCACATATATCTAACAATCTCCCACTTGTCCTAAAGCCAATTGGCTACAAGTCTAAGTCCCATCTTCTCAAGGTGGGCTTCGATCTTCTGTTGTCCCAACGGCTTTGTAAGTGGGTCTGCCACATTATCTGCGGAGTTGACTCTCTTGACCTCAACGTAATCCTTTCTCAAGGTAATCGCGGGGAGGTGGTATCACCGTTTGCTTGGAACTCTTCCAGCACAAACAGTCTGCCAGATGTCGACTTTCGATCATCTATATCGGACATGAAGACCGAGTCTGTGTATCCCTAGACCAGGAGTTCTCCGTTACTAAAGACCAGCATCATATCCTTAGTTCTTCTCAAGTACTTAAGGATACATTTCACAGAAGTCCAGTGTTCTTCACCTGGATTTGACTGATATCTGCTTGTGACACTCACAGCATGGGCTATATCAGGTCGTGTACATAGCATGGCATACATGAGGCTCCCTATTGCAGAAGCATAAGGGATCTTGCTCATGCGTTCTATTTCCTCAGGTGTGCTAGGGCACATCTTCTTGGAAAGATGAATACCATGTCTGAAGGGTATTAATCCCCTCTTAGAGTTTTCCATACTAAACCTCTTTAGTACTTCCTCTATGTACATTTTCTGTGAAAGTCCTAGCATCCTATTCGGTCTATCCCTATAGACCTTAATTCCTAGAATAAAGGATGCTTCACCTAGGTCTTTCATGGAGAATTCCTTAGACAACCACACCTTGACTGATGTCAAAATGGGAATATCATTCCCAATAAGAAGGATGTCATCCACGTACAATACGAGGAAGACAACAGCGCTCCCACTGACCCTTTTGAAAACACATGGTTCCTCTTCATTTTTGATGAAACCAAACTTTTTGATCACATCATTGAAACGAGTGTTCCAGCTCCGAGATGCTTGCTTAAGTCCATATATGGACCTTTGCAGCTTGCAAACCTTGTGATCAGTATCACTGGATGTGAAACCTAGCGGCTGTTCCATATAGATATCTTCCTCAAGATATCCATTTAGGAATGCCGTTTTCACGTCCATTTGCCATATTTCATAATCGAAATAGGCTGCAACAGCAAGCAATGTGCGGATGGATTTTAGCATAGCTACCGGGGAAAAGATATCCTGATAGTCAATGCCTTCACGTTGACTATAACCTTTTGCCACCAGTCTAGCCTTGAATGTCTCCACATTCCCATCTGCACCAATCTTTCTCTTGAAGATCCATTTACACCCAATAGGTACTATACCTTCTGGTGGAATCTACCAAGGTCCAGACTTGGTTTGAGTTGCATCGAGTCAATTTCTGACTTCATTGCCTCAAGCCATTTCTCGGAGTCGATATCTGATATCGCCTCGTTGTAGGTTTTGGGATCATCACCATGAGCACCATTACCTATGAGGAACATTTCCTCTATATCCTCTGAAATAATACCTAAGTATCTTTCAGGGGGACGGAAAAACTCTTTTCCGATCTACGAGGTGGAGGAGGTAGTGTTCTTATTTGGCTCAACCTGATTTGGTTCCACTTGGTCCTTAGCTCGTTTTCTGCTTGTGAGACTTTCTCATCAAGCTTAATCTGCTTTTCCAATGCCACTATCTTGAATAAACTATTTTTCAAGAAATATGGCATGTCGACTCACAATCACATTGTGGTCTTCTGGAATGTAGAAATAGTATCCTAATGACTCTTTAGGATATCCTATGAATCGAGCTCTAAAGGACCTAAACTCTAACTTGTCCAATTGTTGTCTTTTGACATAAGCCGGACAACCCCAAATTCTGAGATGACTCAAACTTGGTTTCTTACCGTGCCATATCTCATACGGTGTGGTAGGAACGGTTTCAGAGGGAACCCTATTCAGTAATAGATTGAAGTTAATAATGAATGTCCCCAAAGAAAATCTGGGAGGTCTGTGAAGCTCATCATGGATCGAACCATATCCAATAGAGTCCGATTTCTCCGTTCTGAAACCCCGTTGAGTTGAGGTGTTCTTGGTGGAGTCCATTGAGAGACTATGCCATTTTCCTTAAGATAGTCTAGGAATTCCCGGCTAAGGTATTCACCTCCTCGATCTGATCGAAGAACCTTAATGGGTTTTCCAGTTTGTTTTTCTACTTCATGTCTGAATTCTTTGAACTTTTCAAAAGCTTCAGACTTATGTCTCATAAGATACACATACCCATACCTAGATAGATCATCGGTAAAGGTAATGAAGTAGACAAAATTGCCTCTAGCCGGCACATCGAATGGGCCGCACACATCAGTATGTACTAGGGCAAGGAGATCTGTGGCCCTCTCCCCATGTCCAACAAAAGGGAGTTTAGTCATTTTGCCTTGAAGACAAGATTCACAAGTTGGATATGACTCAAAAGTCAATGGACTCAATAGCCCATTTTTCTCCAATTTGTTAATCTATCTTCTGCTATATGACCTAATCTCAGGTGCCATAGATATCTATCATTTGGACTATCCCTAGGTCGTTTGGCATTCACGTTTTGCTCGATAGTTAAAATAGGTACATCAATATGCAACTGATAAAGACCATTAACAAGGAAACCATTTGCAATTTTATTTCTTTCATAAAGAATGTTACAATGGTCCTTAAAGAAGGTGATCACATAACCTTCTTGTGCTAAGCATGAAACAGAAATCAAATTCCTGCTAGCTGCAGGCACATAATAACAGTCTTTTAAAACTAAGTCTAAACCAGATGGTAATCGCAGAGGGTATGTTCCCACGGCTACTGCAGCAACTCTTGCTCCATTACCGATGCGTAGGATCATGTCTCCATCCCTCAGCCTCCTGCTATCCTCAAGACCCTGCATAGAAGTGCACAGATGAGCACTAGAACCAGAGTCAAGCACCCAACTGGATGCAGAAGAAACCGTAAGGTTAGACTCAATAACGAGCATACCTCCAGAAGGACCTTCCTTCTTGTTCTTTAGGGTGGCCAGGTAAGTAGGGCAGTTTCCGCTTCCAATGGCCGTCGCTGTTGCAATGGAAACACTTTCCTTTGCCATCGACCTTCTTCTTCGGTTCTGCCTTCTTCTTCTTTGATCCTTCCACCTTTTGCTTTTTCACAGACTTCTTTTTCTTTTCATAAGACTTTCTTTTGGAAGAAGTCCGTTCCATAGCAAGAACTGAGCCTTTAGAACCTTTCATAGAAAGCTCAGCGGTAACCAGCATATTCATCAACTCGGCCAAGGAATTCTGAAGTTTATGCATGTGGTAATTCATGATGAATTGCCCATATGCATCAGTCAAGGATTGCAGAATAATATCGTTCTGTAAATCCAAGTCCAACTTCACACCGAGCTTCTCAAGCTCTTCCATGTCCTTGATCATTGTCAGACAGTGATCTTGGACTGACTGCCCATCACGCATCTTAGCCTTAAAAAGTCATTTTGTGACTTGATATTTGGCTGCGCGACTCTGTTCACAAAACATCTCCTGTAGGTGAGCCAACATTTGGCGAGCAGTCCCGATATCTTCATGTTGGCGCTGGAGCTCATCAGACATCGAGCCCAACATGTAGTATCTGGCCTTATTGTCTTCGTCAATCCATTTTTCCAGAGACGCTCTCTGTTAAACAGTGGATATGGACGAGCTGGTAAGGTGGGAGGGTCCTGGTCCAAAACATGTGTTAACTTCTCTGAACCCAAAATAATTTTGTAGTTCCTGAGCCAATCTTTATAATTGGGTCCAGTCAGTCTATGTGTGTCTAGGATACGTGCCAGTGGGTTGGACGCAGACATTTTCCTGTAGAGAGTCAAAGATTCTAGTTAGATACTGTAATTTTGACTTGACCAATTTGTTTAGGGATTTTATTTTTAAACAAATTAGCTTCCCACTATTTTCTCGGATCCCTACACTCCCTCTGTAGAGATGCAAAAATCTCCGCGATTGATGATTTCTAGTGGGTGGTGCGGTCTCACCAACTGACTCATCACCTCACCTAACAGTTATTGGTGATGGGTTAGCCAATGAGTGAACAACTCTTGTTCAATGATTCTCTAATCATGGTGCACCCAAACTTGGTCTCTAATTCATGAATCTCACCGTATCCGGAATATTGATCCACTCCTTAGTTAAGTCAGACCCACCATTTGCATAGACTGGGTTCCTAATTGGGTCTCTCACCGTATCCGGAATATTGAGCCCAACTCATCCTCCAGCCCATAGCATCCAATGCCTAATAGACATGGTTGCGTCTTCCGGTGTGCAACTGAGCCACTGTATCCAGCCGAGAACAATCAACCCCGGGAAGGGCCCGCACGTCTACAATGGTGGAAGACCTCGACTTAATCTTTTCTTAGGGAGAATTGATTCAGGTCTCATTAAACTAGACTTGGCTTAGTCATAACAATTATGACTAACCTAGTGGCATGGGTCAGCTCGGATTATTGACCACCTCAGATCAGAACTGTGTCAACAGATATGGCCAGGTAAGTGAGACCGGTGGAAGGAATATGCCGTTAACTCGCACAAGAACGCATTCAGGTCGAGTAGCTTCCAATTAAAAACCAGTCGGTCGTCTTCTGTGCCAAACTTACCTTAGACACCAAATTGTTGAGTCAGAACCAATTGGGTTAGCCTACAATCCAGACTCTAACCTCTGAGCCTAATTAGGTCTTGCTTGATCGTGACTCGATCTTGACCCAGACTTAATCCTATTAGGCTGGTCAATTTAAGCATTGTTGATCCCATCTAACCAACTCTTGATTCGGTTTGATCAACCGCTTAGACCTAATTGAGCTACCCAAGCCCGAACCCAGTATTATGAATATGTCTTAGATCTGAAATTCTCAATTTTAGACCTAATTAATATTCCATAAACTTAATTCTTAATTAAGTTGGGTTCATAAACAAAATATGCACAATAAATCCTAAGGTTTCAGGATCTAGGGTTTTGCAGAAAGTAAGTTTTGGGTTTCTGATTAAGGACGAACACGCAGCACCCCTACACGTCATAAGAACACCCCATCGAATGGAAGAGAGGGCCTTTAAACCCTTCTTCGTTCTTATGACCGGACGGCCAAGAGGAACGCCTTAATCAGGAACATGTAATACTACAAAACAGTTATAGATCTATATCATATATCTCATATACAAATTTAGATCTAATCAAGGCATATTTTGCATACATCTCATGTATCAATTCATGCATGTTTTCAGATCTAAATTATCACATAATAATCTAAAAAATTAGATTTAAATTGATCTAATCAAAATAAATTCTAATCTAGACAATTATGTAGAACTATTCTACAATTAGTCTAGTCATGCATCTATCATATCTCATATGATATTTAAAATTAAATAATTTTTATTTGCTATTTATCAGATGTTATTATAACACTTATAATATCAGAAAATAGTAAATAAGAAGATCTAAAATATGATTTAATCAGATTAAATCAAAGACATGCAAAACTATTCTATAGAACTATTCTATTCTAGAACTAGTCATGCATATCTTCATGTTCTTAGATCCAAATCATTTAATTTTAATTTTTCTGATTTCAGATCTGATCACATCTCATGTGACATCTGAAATCACTTTATTTTCTAATTAAAATAAAATTAAAATCAGATCTAAATAATTTAGAACCATGGCTCTGATACCAGTTGAAGGGAAATCCTGATTTCCCGGTCCAGGTTCGTCCAGATCTGATTAGATCAAGAGATATATTTTCAAAAATTTTCTCTTGATCTTAATCAGATCTTGATATGTTTTAGATCTGATTCTTATTATTTTAATAAATAAAAATAAAATAAGATAAATTAAATCAAATTCAATTTACCTGATTTCGGGTAATCCTATTACCCTGTAGATGATCCTGATTGCAGCGGAAGGTTCTGGATCTTAGCCACGCAAGCGCCTGGCCTCTACCGGTATCCACTTGGTTGGATCTGGAGATCCTCTTCTTCTCTATCACACCTCCAAAAATCAGATCTGGATCTGATCTGGAGGATCTTCAAAACTCTTTTGAAGATCTGCAGTCGTCCTTTTGCAGCAGCGCAGCCTTCTTGCTTTTGATCGCCTTTCCTTGATCTGAATCGCACCAAACTAAATCCAAAACACTTTTGGACGTGGAGAGCAAGGGGAGAAGAGACTATGGCGTGGAGAAGGAGGGGAGAGGCAGCCTTGGGGTGGGAAATCTCAATTCACTTCACTTAGGATTAGGGTTGGGCGCAGGGTCTTATTTATAGACCTCTTGTGATCCAACTCCTCTTCCTCTCAACCAATCACAACCCTTTGTGAAATCAGATCTAAATCTGATTGGTTGGAATAGAGACCCCTGGATTCCTCCTTAGAGGGCACCTAAGACCAGTCAAACTGGATTCTTAGTAGAACTCTGATTGGAATCCTAAAGGGAGGTGGAGTCCTTGTCCAACAAGGACTCCTAGGCGCCTCCTACTTGGGCTCACGCCACCCTTGGCGTGCGCCCTTCTCCTTGCCAGGTTCTGGCAGGGGGACAGGCCCCACCAGCTCTCCAATAGGTGCATGACATGTGGTCAAAAGTCAAAGGGTTAATGGTCAACGTTTGACCAGTCAAAGGTAGACTTTTGACCAAAGTCAAAGAACAAGAAATGGCAGGTGACCAAAAATGGCAGGTAATGTCTTACAAATAAGACAACCTATTCTGACTTGGACAACCTCCAGTCAGACCATATGAAGGCCTCTGATTGAGCACAAACTCCTTTGGCTCAGTCAGGACAACTTATTTATGATAGTAAAAGAAGAACGTTAGGTTCAATCGAGTGCTAGCACGATTTCCTTGAACCTAATTGAATCTCATTCAGATCAATTGAACTAGATCAGTTCAATTGATGATCACCAGATTCAAAACCCTTGTTTGTGTGACCCAGTTAGGTTCAGTTCTATATGGTAATGGGATATGTCATGATCTCTATCATAGACATCATCGAAACTCCTTTCGATGGATCAGAACTCTTCTGATTCGAACAGCTAGAATGATCGATCATCTAAATCATTCTAATTGCTCCCAAAATCCACCAGTGACACCTAGCAGTATATGGTGGCAACCCATCAGAGCTGAATGCGAACCTCTTGGTGCAGCTACCTGTGTGATTAAGTTCTTCTATCTTGAGCCCCGATCAGATTAGGGTTAAGGTGAACTCGTCAAACCCTAGTCTCTGTCATATGATGTAATCATTCGATTCAAGTCCAATGTGAAAATCTAAATAGAAACTCTTTCTATTATTTCACTCTACCATGGCCATGGATTTTCTGGACTTGATTCTCATGATCATCATAGGGCTACTCCTCTACCACCGAGGTAGATAGATCCCATCTTGATGCAATCCAGTTCCTATAATGAACATGCTATAGCCAACATACACCTCAGGGTTCCATATGGCTAGGAGACCGAGTAATGGTGTAGTCAAACTATAACACCCTCAAGGTGAACTGCCGATGCATCTCAGGTCAAAGAACCAGACACACTACTGCAGCATCGAGTCAGTCATTGACGAGAAAGGTAGACTTCCTAATGACTACTCGAGGTGGTCACGCTCAGTGCCCTCGTTCTCTAACGAGTACCTGTACTCTCGCTCCAGTGTCTCCACACCGTAGACTCAAGACTCATCTACTAAAGAGAAGCGATCGTACACCAACCTTCTGGATCAATCACCATCCTCGTGATGATCCTATGGTCGGGAGCTGTTTATGAGTTAATAATGATTATTCATGTCTTAAATTTTCAACTCTTGAAAATATGAATTATCATTACCATTAACTCAAAGGATGTATCACAGACACTAAATACACATGTGTGATAGAAAATAACCCATTTCATTAATTATAGTCAAAATTACAATTTTGCCCCTAGAAGTGTATTACAAGTGTCAGCCAATTCTGGCTTCTAGGGCACATATATCTAACACTAATATGCCCCTACGGCCCATTAGGAATAGGATAAGAACCTCGTCCTAACGTGAGCAAAGTTGAAGGCCTCGTTAAATCAAGATGAGATGAGGGGAGAGATCCCATCGACAGACTTGATGAACCTATATAATCGTGTAAAGGATGGAAGGCTGAGGCCTTGCTAATCTAAAACAAGGAAAAGGCCAAGGCCCTACTAACGACCGTCATACACATCCCGCTACGGCCATGCCAAATGCCAAAGGTAAAATCCCATCTTGATCTATGGAATGGACCTCTAGCCCGATGTCCATGATAAGCGTCTCATTAGAAACAATGTAAAGAAAAATGAGGTGCCTAGAATCGCATCTATAAGAGATGACAGCAAAAGAAAAAAGGAGAAAAATGAGGTACCATTTTGTTATGGAGTTATGTTCATTACAAATAAAAGTCAATAAGATAGATTACACAAAAAGTGGGCACACTACAAGCAAAATGACGGTCGGCAAGGACCAACTATGTGAAAGAACAAATGCATTACAAACGGAATGAAGATCGATGAAATCAATTACATAAAGAAAAAAGAAAGGAGACGAAGTCTTAAGGTGGCCTGGACTCTTCGTACTTTGGGTTATCAACTTCGGCCATCACCAAAGCTTCCTTCAGTCTAAAGATTTCCTCCTCGAGCTCTTTCTTCTTATATAGACCTTTGATGTACATCCTATTAGTGTACTCAAATTTGGTCTTGAGCTCTTACCACTGCTTCCTCAAGACTTCGAATTCAGCTTCAGCGTCCTTGATGGCTCGATGCTCACAAAGCTTCAGCTATTGAATTTCAATTTTCTCCACCACGATGGCCTCCGAGAGCTCACCGACGGTCCTCCTCAGGGAGGCGAGCTCTTCAGATTTGCCAGTCTTCATTTTACTCTCATCCTTCGAACTTCACACTTGGGAGTAGGGGGACTAATGTTGGGGATAAATCTATACCTGCCAAAGTTCGACTAAGACTCTGACT
Organism: Cocos nucifera; assembly: GCA_006176705.1. Lineage (NCBI taxonomy): Eukaryota > Viridiplantae > Streptophyta > Magnoliopsida > Arecales > Arecaceae > Cocos > Cocos nucifera. The sequence continues at coordinate 233,742 of QRFJ01000888.1, read as the reverse complement.
CTTAATCAGTTCCATCTGGTTGTAACTATAACAACTAAACCATAACCCATGGGAGTATTCGGACTTTGAATCATTCTAAGATGGCCGACCTTCAACACTGCTGTCAGATAATTTGATTGGCTGGAAAGACCGATTTTGGATTCAATAGGGCATTATGGATTCCTTCTCTAGACGAACTCAAATAGTTAATGCTTCTATCTCATAGAATTGGCTAAATCCTCGGCTCCTATGCATCCCGTTCGGTCGATCTCCTTCTGTAGAACTTCTCCAACAGTCAAACTTCTTTTGAACTGCCTCTAGACGAACTTTAGTGCTTTATCATTATTCATCGGTGAGCAATCCTAGGAATGGCCAAAACTCAAAGGAACAATAGAGGTGCCAATGTTTTAGTCGCGCTTGCTTGCTGTAGCCATCGATCAATACTTGATCCAGGCGGATCCCTCGCAGTCAGACTCCTTTCGATTGGACGTCTTCTGGGCCTCTTCAACGATCGAACCCCCATCGGACTTCTCTTCCGACTGAATTCCTTCCAACCACCTGAAAGGACCATGACATACACCTTCAATATAGCAAATAAAAGTCAATGCATGGTCAATCTTGAGAACCTCTGAACTCCTCCAGAATAGCAACACCCAAGAGCCCTTCATCATCTACAACCATCCCATCTGAACTTCAGCTGTTAGGTCTATAACAGACTAGCACATCACGACAATGGACACCACCCTCCATAACAAATCCCACATGACCCCAAATGGCCTACTACCAAGCAGTTGTGGTGGTCACCATCAGTTTGTTACAAGCTTTGGGGCTATTAAAGGGACCCTCTAGATACATTTTCTTCAGACTTTCTTCTTCTTCCTAAAACTCTGTAACTTTCTTGGCTGAGCACTCTATTTCTATTGGTCGAAAGAGCTGACTTGATCATCGGAGGATCTTGTCGGAGCCATCACCCTAGGCTCTAGACGAGACTTATTTTGTAGATCACCACGGCGATCTCATCTTCTCCAACTCTAGCACTTCTTCGACGATAACCAGATTTCGCACCAACAACTTTCTAGGAGCATTTTTATAATTTTGACTTAAAATTAATAAAGGATTATTTTCTTCTATCATGTTGTGTATAAAGTGTTTGTGAGACATCCTTTGAGTTAATAGGTATGGTAATTCATATTTTCAAAAGTTAAAAATTTAAGAAATGAATTTTCATAATTAACTCATAAACTGCTTTTGACCGTAGGATCATTACGAGGATGGTGATTAATCTAGAAGATTAGTGTATGATCACTTTCTTAGGATAGATGATTTTTGAGTCTATGGCGTAGAAACACTAGCGTGAAAGTATAGGTACTCATTGAAAATGAGGGTACTGAGCATGACCATCTCGAGCAGTCATAAGGGAGTCTACCTTCTCATCGATGACTAGCTCGATGCTATAGTTATGTGTTTGGTTCTTTGACCTGAGGTACATCGACAGTTCATCTTGAGTTTGTCATAGTTTGACTACACCATAACTCAACCTCCTAACCATTCAGAATCTTGAGGTGTATGTTGGCTATAGCATGTTCATTGTAGGAATTGGATAGCACCAAGATGGAATCTATCAACCTCGATGGATGAGTAGTCCTATAATGATCATGAAATCGAGTTCTTAAGCCCATGGCCATGGTAGTATGAAATAATAGAAAAGAGTTTTCTATTAGGATTTTATATCGAATTCAAATCAAATGATTTAATTATATGATAGGGTGTTGGGTTTGACGAGTTCACCTTAACCCTAATCCTGTCGGGGCTTATGATAGAAGAACTCAATCACACAGATAGCTACATCGAGAGGTTCATATTCGATTCTGATGGATTACCACTATATACTACTAGGTATCACTGATGGATTTCGGGATCAATTAAAATGATCTTGATGATCGATCATTCTAATTAGAAGAATCAGAAGAGTTCTGATCCATCAAAAGATGTTTTAATGATGTCGATGATAGAGATCATGACATGTCCCATTACCATACAAAATCAAATCTAACCAGATTATACAAACAAAGGTTTGGATTTGGATGTCATCAATTGAGCTAACCTAGTTTGATTGATTTGGATTAGATCCAATCTGGTTCAAGGAAATCGTGCTAGCACATAATTGAGCCTAACATTCTCCTTCTGTAGTCTTTTTGGTTCATCTCGACTGAGTCAATTTAGATTTGGCTCATCCGATAATCCTATATGGATTTATCTTGGTCTGACTGGAGCTTGTTTAGATCAGAAAAGTACTATCCTAACCTAATCTAGGCTTGTCCTAATCCATCTGATGGGAATAGGATAAGACCTGGTAATTTTTGAAATTATCAGGACAAGAGTCAATAGTTGACTTGGTTGAAGGAATTAAGGGAGTAGGGGCATGCACCTCCTAGAGAATTTCTAGGGGGGTGCACCCTAGTATTTTGCATGGAAAAAGGTGGCACCTAGATTGATTAAATCAAGAGTTTGATTTGGATCAAACTCTAGAAGGGAAGAGACCCATGCACCATGGACTCTTCCTTATCCCTTTATGATGCCACCTATGGAGGACTTTTGGATGAAAAAACTAGGTAGAGACCTGGTGTTTGGCATGGGCTATCAGGCTAAGAGTCCATATTAATCAAGCAATTTGATTGCTTGATGGACTGGGACTCTAAGGTGGCACAGGGTTCTCTATAAGAACCCCTACTCCCTAGGGTTCCATGGTTCTCCTCTCTACATGCCAAAAGGCTGCCACCCCTTCCCTCTTCAATGCCATCTCCTCCTACCTCTCTTTCTCTTCTCCATGCCCAAGAGGTTGGGCAAAGCAGCGAAGAAGGATTAAAGTCTTGTAGATGCAAAAGATCAGCAAGAGATAATGGTGTTCACGAGACGAACGCGCAACCTTCGATGTTTGTTTTGAAGGTTCTACAAGAAGACTTTAGATCTAATTTTTGGAGATCAGATCAAGTAGGAGAAGGTGCCTAAAATCAGCCAAAGTGGACTTTGGTAGAGGTCGGGCACGTCCACGACTAGATCTAGAGCCTCAGCAACATTCAAATCATCATTAGGGTAATTGTTTACCCTGAACAGGTAACAAATGTGTTCTTGATCTATTTTAATTTTTATTTTTTAATATCAAATGAAAAGGATTAGATTTGAGAACTCTCAGATTTGATTAGATTCATGTAGAAAATTTTTGAAATTCTACTATAGATCTGATCTGATCAGATCGATCCTACAGCAGAAAAACTGGTTTTTTCCTTCAGCTAATGCTTTATGTCTTATAATATGATCATGAATTATATTATTATAATTTTATTTTTGCAACTTGATGTAATGTCTTAAATTAGATATTATGAAGTATGTTGCAATAATTCATCATTCTGATTATAAGATTGTCCTAGCATAATTGGCACTTATCCATTATGCTGTAATGTTATCCTAGAATGATGAATGTTTTATGTTTCACCTGGCACAACATGTAGATTCATGTATTAATATTTTTAAGAATGTGCATGAGATCTTTAAAGTCCTCCTAAAAATTATACTAGATCATAGTGTTAAAAATCAAAAGGCAACTCCATTCTGGGCATAAATTGGTCAATTGGTGTCTAGAAAAGTGGTTCTGAAAAAGATAAAGAGAATGTGGTTTATTAATTGGGTTCGTTACTTACCTGGCCAATTTAATTGGTATCTAAGGCAAGAACAAGAGGCCTCCCACCTCTCTTCTACTTACCTAATTAATTTAATTCAATTAAAATGTTGAATTGGAAATGCATAATTATTAGTATACTACATATACCTTCCTTCATGCTAAGATAATTATTATTTCATGAACTATAATAAGTTTGTTGTGCTATCCACAAGACTTACCATGGAGACTAATATAATAATATATTGGTGCAATCAAAATGCTTATGGTATATTTGTTTTATTATTGCTTTATTATGCTTTCTACAAGAGCAATATTATTATCAAATATGACTATATAGAAATGAAAGGGTTGACTTAACCAAAATATTATAGTTTGTTATGTTATCCATAAGACTATGAATATTTTAGAGGTAGGTTATGTTGAGAGTTGCATGGAAATGTAATTGGATAGATTTTCCTATCTTTAAACTCATTGAAGTTTGTTGCGCTATCCATAAGACTTTTTTGAGGGATAAGGATCTCAATAACACAAAGAGACCAATTTAGGATTTTCTCATATGCCATTAAGAGGGCTATAGTATATGGCAAAATAGTGGAAGTAATAACTAGAATAAAAGACCTCATCTAGTTAAACATGTTATCTTGAATGGTCTGCTTATATTAATTCTTATTTCATATAGATTAAGACATTTGTATAATGGCTTCTTCACTCTCATTGCGATGCTTTCTTGATACAAATAAATTGACTGGTCCCAATTATGTGGATTGATTGAGAAACTTGCACATAGTGCTTGCGCAAGAGAAGTTATCTTATGTTCTAGACACTCCTGACCCATTCCAGTCAATAAAGATGCTTCTGAGGAGAAAGCCACATATAATATGTGGAAAAATGATAGTACAACTATCAAGTGTATAATATTGGCCACAATGAGTAATGAATTATGGAGGCAACATGAGGGTATGGATTCTTCCTCCATATTACTCAATCTAAAAGGGCTTTATGGAGAGCAGAGCTGGACTACTAGATATAAATTATCTAAGTAGTTATTCTAGGCTTGGATGGCTAAGGAAACTCCGGTTCAGAATCATCTACTAAAATTGATTGACTTAGTTACTAGATTGGGTCAATTAGGTTTTGCCTTGGATGCAGAGCTCAGTTAGGATCTCATACTATAGTCTCTCCTAGACTCCTAGTTTGTGATGAATTATCACATGAATAAATTGGATACTTTTCTATCAAAGCTATTAAATATGTTAAAAATAGCTGAGAATCATATAAAGTGAGAGAAAGATCCACTTCTGATAGTGGACAAGAAGAAGACTGACAAGAAGGGTTCAAAGAAAAGAAATAAGTTGAACCTTAAAAGAGGCACCTTCAAGAAGAAGGCAAAGAATGTCTCAGTAGACATGACCTATTATTAGTGCAGCAAGATAGGACATTGAAAGAAGAATTGCAAGAGTTATCTTGCAAAGATGAAGAAAAATATGGCACAAAAGGGTATGTATATGATGCATACAGCATTTTCATTACATACTTCAACCAGTAATTCATGGGTATTGGATATCGCATGTGGTTCTCATATCTGCAATTCTTTGTAGGGGCTATAGAGAATCAAAGGGCTAAAGAAAGATTAGTTCAAACTTTTTCATGCTAGTCGAGAAACCATCTCTGCTGAAGCCATGGGAACTAACCTACTGGAGCTGTTGACTAGAAGAACTCTGAAGTTGGAAGAATGTTATTATATGCCTAATGTTATCAAAAATATTGTATTTGTACCTTTTTCATTACAAGATGGATATCAAATAAAATTTATGAGCACTGGTTGCTCTATTTATCATTCAAATGAGTTCTTTGGTAATGGGCATTTTAATAATGATCTTCTAATTTTGTCACAAAATAAAAATGTATTTCATATTGATAAAAATAAGAAAAGAAAGTGAGAAGACATTAATATGTCATTTCTCTGCAATTGTCGTCTCGGTCATATTAATGAGTCAAGAATAAACAAGTTATACAAAGAGAAATTTCTTGGACCCTATGATTATGAATCAGTTGAAACTTGTGAATCTTGCCTCATGGTAAAAATGACCAACTCTCCATTTTCTGGACATGAAGAAAGGGCAATTGAGTTATTGGTATCAGTATATTTAGATGTATATGAACCAATAACAACTCAAGCTAGAGGAGGATATTCCTATTTCATCATCAAGATATGGATATGTATATCTTATGAGACACAAATCCAAGGCCTTTGATAAGTTTAAAAAATATAAGAAGATGGTCAAAAATCAAATCAGAAGAATTATTCAAGTCCTTCAGTTTGATCGAGGTGGCGAATACTTATCCAGTGAATTTCTTGATCATCTTAAAGAAAAAAAATTCTCTCTGAATGGATACCTTCTTATACACCATAATTAAATGGTGTAGTGGAAAGGAGAAATCATACACTTATAAAAATGGTACGATCCATAATATGCTATGCTGATCTTCTAATATCCTTCTAGAGCTATGCCCTAGAAAATGCCATTTATATTCTTAACAGAGTACCTTCAAAGTCTATTCCTAGCACTTCATATGAATTATGGAATGAAAGAAAGCCTAATCTTAAGCATCTTAAGATATGGAGCTATCCTGCTTATGTCAGAAATATTTTTGGACATAAGATAAGTGCAAGATCAGGTAATATTTATTTACAGAATATCCTAAGAAAACTAAAGAATATTATTTCTACTATCCTACTGAGCAAAAGATAATTATCAATAGGCATGCCATATTCTCGAAGAAGAAATTCATCCAAGAAGGAGGTAGTGGGAGGAATATTGAACTTAAGAAAGTTCAGGACCTACAAAGGATTCCAAAAATATCTAATGAAAGTCTTAAACCTGAAGTACCCATGAATGAGGTACATCTACAATATACACCACCTCTTCGAAGGTCTGCGAGAATGCATCATGCATCTCTAAGATATGGTTTCATCATAGAGAATGATAATGAGACAAATATCATTCAAGATGATGATCCATTGACCTATTCTGAAGCCGTCATAAATAAAAACTCTAACAAATGGCTAGATGCAATGAAATCCAAAATGGACTATGAATTCAAACCAAGTTTGGACTTTTGTTAATGCATCAGAGGGTGTGAGCTCTATAGGGTGCAAGTGAGTTTTCAAGAAGAAGATCAAAGCATATAACCAAATAGAAATATATAAAGCTAGGTTGGTGGGAAAAGATTTTAGACAGAAATAAGAAATTGATTATAATGAAACCTTTTTGCTAGTGGCTATGCTAAAGTCTATACGGATTTTACATGCTATAGTAGCATACTATGATTATGAAATCTAACAGATGGATGTCAAGACCACTTTTCTTAATGGTAATATCAAGGAAGAGGTCTATATGACTCAGCTAGAAGGTTTCGTCTCAAGTGTGAGACCAAATCAAGTATGCAAACTTAAAAAAATTATTTATAGATTAAAGCAGGCTTCAAGGAGTTGGAACATCCAATTTGATATGATAGTCAAAGAGTTTGATTTTATAAAAAATGTGGATGAACCTTATGTATATAAGAAAGCTAGTGGGAGTGCTATAGTCTTCTTGGTTTTATATGTTGATGACATATTACTTATTGGAAATGGTATCCCAATGCTCCAATCAATTAAGACTTAGCTATCAAATAAGTTTTTCATAAAAAATTAGGTGAAGCATCCTACATTCTTGAAATAAAGATCTATAGAGCATATCTAATAGGATGCTAGGCTTGTCTCAATCTAGGTACATTGACTTAGTGTTGAAGAGGTTCAACATGGAGGGAAGTAAAAGAGGTTACTTGCCTATAAGTCAAGGCATACATTTCTCTAAGAAGATGTCTCCTAAGACATTAGAAGAAAGAGAAAGAATGAATTCGATCCCTTATACTTCAGCAGTAGGATCTATTATGTAAGTCATGTTATGTACTAAGCCTGATATGGCTTATGCTTTAGGCATAGTCAATAGATATCAGGCTGACCCAAGAGAGGATCATTGGAAAGCAATAAAAAATATTTTTAAGTATCTGAAAAGAACTAAAGATATTTTTTTGATTTATGGAGGGTCAGAGTTGAAGCTAAAAGATTTTACTGATTCTAGTTTTTAGTCAAACCAGGATGATAGCAAGTCAATATCAGAATATATGTTCATCCTAAATGAAGGTGTAGTGAGTTGAAAAAGTTCAACACAATAGACTATAGCTGACTCAACAATAGAGGTAGAATACATTGTTGCTAGTAAAGCTACCAAGAAAGCTATCTGGATGAAGAAATTCATTAATGATCTTGGAGTGGTTTCTATGATAAAACAATCAGTACCACTTTATTGTGACAATACTGGTATAATAATCCATGCCAAGGAACCAAGATCTCATAATAAATCAAAGAACATCCTCAGACAATTCCACTTCACTTGAAAGATTATCAAAAGACAAAATAATGTATTAAAATGAGTAGATACTAAGAATAATATAGCAGACGCATTCACTAAGGCCTTACCACAGCAACTGTTTGATCATCATCTTAATTGTATAGGTTTGAGATATAAGGATGATTGGCTTTAGTGCAAGTGGAGATTGAAAGAATAAGTATCCTATAAGCCAATCACATGTGTGATGTGATGAAATTTTTTTGTATAATTTTAAACTCATGTAATGATATTTATTCTGATATCAATAAAGTGAGGTATTTTATTCATCAGTTCAGTTGCATCTTTTATGCTTAAAAAATATGATGAATCCTAAAGATTAGGACAATGATTTTAGGAGACATGAATAGGTCATGCCTGTGAGACCTAAAATTCTAAAATCCTAATCTTAAATATTCTTGGTCATAGAAACATTGAGATGGGGATTAATATGCTGGATAGACTGGCACATCCTATATATGCTCAATGGAGAGGATGGCAAATCTCATAAGCCACTTGTGTGGAAACACTAACACAAGGACGTGGGTGCTCATCGAGGAATGAGTTCATTAAATTGACTTGATGAAGAGAACGTCTTATAGAACCTTACTTGTATGTCAAAAGATGGTTCACTAAGTGGGAGTTGTGCAAGTGATCCTTAGACTTGAGATCATCATAGTATCTTATGCACATAAACCCATATTTTTGGTTCATACCCAATCATGGCATTAAATCATGAACATTGTGCTCCAGATATAGTCAAGTGTGTATGAAGGTTATGAGTAGGTCAACAAGGAATCAATCACTCCTAATAAAAGGAGATGACATCCTATGTATTGTTATCTATGGATAGCTCAGTAAGACTTTGGCCAAAGTAGAATGAAAATTAGATAGGGCTTCTAATCATTTATTTAAGTTATTGCTGATCAATGGAGAATCAACATGAATATGTGTTTGAGTTTAACATTTATCCATACTCATAAATATATTCAGGATGTAGGATAATTGAAGGATTGAATTGCATAGGAACTTGCCACTAAAGGGTATATTTGGTATTTCTATCAAATTTTATATCTTCTGGATAGTCATGATATGTTGCTAGATGTTAATCTTGACTTATAGGTTTGATTGAATTAATAAGATCAATCTGATCTACAATTAGATGGTTCTTCTAATTAATGAAATCGGGTCAGCATAAATCCTAATCGAGTATGATTTAGTCCAATCGGATTAGATTAATATGCACTCAAGCCTATTGCTAGCTAGATGTGGAGCCCAATGAAGGGAAATCCTGATTTCCCGATCCAGGTTCGTTCAAATCTGATCAGATCAAGAGATATATTTCAAAAATTTTTCTCTTAATCCCAATCAGATCTTGATATATTTCAGATCTAATTCTTATTATTTTAATAAAATAAAATTAAAAGATAAATTAAATCAAATTTAATTTACCTGATCTGGGTAATCCTATTACCCTGTTGATGATCCTATTTGCAGCGGAAGGTTTTGGATCTTAGCCACGCAAGCGCCTGGCCTCTACCGGTATCCACTCAGGTTGGATCTGGAGATCCTCTTCTTCTCTATCACACCTCCAAAAATCAGATCTGGATCTGATCTGGAGGATCTTCAAAACTCTTTTGAAGATGAGTAGTCGTCCTTTGCAGCAGCGCAGCCTTCTTATTTTTGATCGCCTTTCTTTGATCTGAATCGCACCAACCAAGGTCCAAAACTCCTTTTGGACGTGGAGAGCAAGGGGAGAAGAGACTATGGCATGGAGAAGGAGGGGAGAGGCAGCCTTGGGGCATGGGGTTTCTTAATTGAATTGCTTAGAATCTGAGTTGGGCGCAGGGTCTCTTTTATAGACTAAGCGTGATCCAACTCCTCTTCCTCCCAACCAATCACAACCCTTTGTGAAATCAGATCTAAATCTGATTGGTGGGAATAGAGACCCCTGGATTCCTCCTTAGAGGGCACCTAAGACTAGTCAAAGTTGGTTCTTAGAAGAACTCTAATTGGAATCCAAAAAGGAGATGGAGTCCTTGTCCAACAAGGACTCCTAGGTGCCTCCAACTTGGGCACACGCCTAGGGTGGCATGCACCCTTCTCCTTGCCAGGTTCTGGCAGGGGGATAGGCCCCCACCAGCTCTCCAATAGGTGCATGACATGTGGTCAAAAGTTAAAGTATCAATGGTCAACATTTGACCAGTCAAAGGTAGACTTTTGACTAAAGTCAAAGAATAAGAAATGGTAGGTGACCAAAAATGGCAGGTAATGTCTTACAAATAAGACAACCTTTTCTGACTTGGACAACCTCCTATCAGACCACATGAAGGCCTCTGTTTGAGCACAAACTCCTTTGGCTCAGACAGGATAACTTATTTATGATAGCAAAAGAAGAACGTTAGGTTCAATCGAGTGCTAGCACGATTTCCTTGAACCTAATTGAATCTCATTCAGATCAATTGAACTAGATCAGTTCAATTGATGATCACCAGATTCAAACCCTTGTTTGTGTGACCCAGTTAGGTTCAGTTCTGTATGGTAATGTGATATGTCATGATCTCTATCATCGACATCATCGAAACTCCTTTCGATGGATCAGAACTCTTCTGATTCAAACAGCTAGAATGATCGATCATCTAAATCATTCTAATTGCTCCCAAAATCCACCAGTGACACCTAGCAGTATATGGTGACAACCAATCAGAGCTGAATGTGAACCTCTTGGTGCAGCTACCTGTGTGATTCAGTTCTTCTATCTTGAGCCCCGATCAGATTAGGGTTAAGGTGAACTCGTCAAACCCTAGTCTCTGTCATATGATGTAATCATTCGATTCGAGTCCAATGTGAAAATCTAAATAGAAACTCTTTCTATTATTTCACTCTACCATGGCCATGGATTTCTGGACTTGATTCTCATGATCATCATAGGGCTACTCCTCTACCATCGAGGTAGATAGATTCCATCTTGATGCAATCCAGTTCCTACAATGAACATGTCATAGCCAAGATACACCTCAGGGTTCCATATGGCTAGGAGACCGAGTAATGGTGTAGTCAAACTATAACACCCTCAAGGTGAACTGCCAATGCATCTCAGGTCAAAGAACCAGACACACTACTGCAGCATCGAGTCAGTTATTGACGAGAAGGTAGACTCCCTAATGACTACTCGATGTGGTCACGCTCAGTGCCCTCGTTCTCTAACGGGTACCTGTACTCTCGCTCCGATGTCTCCACATCGTAGACTCAAGACTCATCTACTAAAGAGAAGCGATTGTACACCAACCTTCCGAATCAATCACCATCCTAGTGATGATCCTATAGTCAGGAGCAATTTATGAGTTAATAATGATTATTCATGTCTTAAATTTTCAACTCTTGAAAATATGAATTATCATTACCATTAACTCGAAGGATGTATCACAGACACTAAATACACATATGTGATAGAAAATAACCCATTTATTGATTTTAGTCAAAATTACAATTTTGCCCCTAGAAGTGTATTACAAGTGTCAGCCAATTCTGGCTTCTAGGGCACATATATCTAACAATCTCCCACTTATCCTAAAGCCAATTGGCTATAAGTCTATGTCCCATCTTCTCAAGGTGGGCTTCGATCTTCTGCTGGCCCAATGGCTTTGTAAGTGGGTCTGCCACATTATCTGCAGAGTTGACTCTCTTGACCTCGACGTAACCCTTCTCGAGGTAATCGTGGATAAGGTGGTATCGCCGCTCAATATGCTTGGATTTCTAGTGAGACCTCGGCTCCTTAGCAAGGGCTATGGTGCCATTGTTGTCGCAGTATAGAGGAATGGCATCTGATGGCATTACTCCGATTTCTGCAGCAAATTTTTTGTACCAAAATGCTTCCTTTGTAGCTTCTGATGCAGCGATATATTCTGCTTCCATGGTCGAATCTGCTATCACCATTTGCTTGGAACTCTTTCAGCTGATAGCTCCACCATTACACACAAACAGACTCCCAGATGTCGACTTTCGATCATCTATATCGGACATGAAGTCCGAGTCTGTGTATCCCTGGACCAGGAGTTTTCCGTTACCAAAGACCAGCATCATATCCTTAGTTCTTCTCAAGTACTTAAGGATACATTTCACAGAAGTCCAATGTTTTTCACCTGGATTTGACTGATATCTGCTTGTGACACTCACAGCATGGGCTATATCAGGCCGTGTACATAGCATGGCATACATGAGGCTCCCTATTGCAGAAGCATAAGGGATCTTGCTCATGCGTTCTATTTTCTCAGGTGTGCTGGGGCACATCTTCTTGGAAAGATGAATACCATGTCTGAAGGGTATTAATCCCCTCTTAGAGTTTTCCATACTAAACCTCTTTAGTACTTTCTCTATGTACATCTTCTGTGAAAGTCCTAGCATCCTATTCGGTCTATCTCTATAGACCTTAATTCCTAGAATAAAGAATGCTTCACCTAGGTCTTTCATGGAGAATTCCTTGGACAACCACACCTTGACTGAAGTCAGCATGGGAATATCATTCCCAATAAGGAGGATGTCATCCACGTACAATACGAGGAAGACAACAGCGCTCCCACTGACCCTTTTGAAAACACATGGTTCCTCTTCATTTTTGATGAAACCAAACGTTTTGATCACATCATTGAAACGAGTGTTCCAGCTCTGAGATGCTTGCTTAAGTCCATATATGGACCTTTGCAGCTTGCAAACCTTGTGATCAGTATCACTGGATGTGAAACCTAGCGGCTGTTTCATATAGATATCTTCTTCAAGATATCCATTCAAGAACGCCATTTTCACGTCCATTTGTCATATTTCATAATCGAAATAGGCTGCAACAGCAAGCAATGTGCGGATGGATTTTAGCATAGCTACTGGGGAAAAGGTTTCCTGATAGTCTATGCCTTCGCATTGACTATAACCTTTTGCCACCAATCTAGCCTTGAATGTCTCCACATTCCCATTTGCACCAATCTTTCTCTTGAAGATCCATTTACATCCAATAGGAACTATACCTTCTGGTGGATCTACCAAGGTCCAGACTTGGTTTGAGTGCATCGAGTCAATTTCTGACTGCATTGCCTCTAGCCATTTCTCGGAGTCGATATCTGATATCGCCTCGTTGTAGGTTTTGGGATCATCTCCATGAGCACCATTACCTACAAGGAACATTTCCTCTACATTCTCTGAAATAATACCTAAGTATCTTTCAGGGGGATGGGAAACTCTTTCCGATCTACGAGGTGGAGGAGGTAGTGTTCTTATTGGCTCAACCTGATTTGGTTCCACTTGGTCCTTAGCTCGCTCTGCTTGTGAGACTTTCTCATCAAGCTTGATCTGTTTTCCAATGCCGCTATCTTGAATAAACTATTTTTCAAGAAAGATGGCATGTCGACTCACAATCACATTGTGGTCTTCTGGAATGTAGAAAAAGTATCCTAATGACTCTTTAAGATATCCTATGAATCGAGCTCTGAAGGACCTAAACTCTAACTTGTCCGCTTGTTGTCTTTTGACATGAGCTGGACAACCCCAAATTCTGAGATGACTCAGACTTGGTTTCTTATCATGCCATATCTCATACGGTGTGGTAGGAACGGTTTTAGAGGGAACCCTATTCAGTAAATAGATTGAAGTTAACAATGAGTATCCCCAAACGAAATCAGGGAGGTCTGTGAAGCTCATCATGGATCGAACCATATCTAATAGAGTCCGATTTCTCCATTCTAAAACCCTGTTGAGTTGAGGTGTTCCTGGTGGAGTCCATTGAGAGACTATGCCATTATCCTTGAGATAGTCTAGGAATTTCCTGCTAAGGTATTCACCTCCTCGATCTGACCGAAGAACCTTAATGGGTTTTCCTGTTTATTTTTCTACTTCATGTCTGAATTCTTTAAACTTTTCAAAGGCTTCAAACTTGTGTCTCATAAGATACACATACCCATACCTAGACAGATCATCAGTAAAGGTAATGAAGTAGATAAAATTGCCTCTAGCCGGCACATCAAATGGGCCGCACACATCTGTATGTACTAGGGCAAGTAGATCTGTGGCCCTCTTCCCATGTCCAACAAAAGGGAGTTTAGTCATTTTGCCTTGAAGACAGGATTCACAAGTTGGATATGACTCGGAAGTCAATGGACTTAATAGTCCATTTTTCTCCAATTTGTTGATCCTATCTTCTGCTATATGACCTAATCTCAGGTGCCATAGATATCTGTCGTTTGGACTATCCCTAGGTCGTTTGGCATTCACATTTTGCTCGAATAACGAGCATACCTCCAGAAGGACCTTCTTTCTTGTTCTTCAGGGTGGCCAGGTAAGTAGGGCAGTTTCGCTTCTAATGGCCGTCGCTGTTGCAATGGAAACACTTTCCTTTGCCATCGGCCTTTTTCTTCGATTCTGCCTTCTTCTTCTTTGATCCTTCCACCTTTTCCTTTTTCACAGACTTCTTTTTCTTTCCATAAGACTTTCTTTTGGAAGAAGTCCGTTCCATAGCAAGAACTGAGCCTTTAGAACCTTTCATAGAAAGCTCAGCGGTAACCAGCATATTCATTAACTCGGCTAAGGAATTCTGAAGTTTATGCATGTGGTAATTCATGATGAATTGTCCATATGCATCAGTCAAGGATTGCAGAATGATATCATTCGACAGGTCGAAGTCCAACTTCACACCGAGCTTCTCAAGCTCTTCCATGTTCTTGATCATTGTCAGACAGTGATCTTGGACTGACTGCCCATCATGCATCTTAGCCTTAAAAAGTCATTTCGTGACTTGATATTTGGCTGCGCGACTCTGTTCACCAAACATCTCCTGCAGGTGAGCCAACATTTGGCGAGCAGTCCCGATATCCTCATGTTGGCACTGGAGCTCATCAGACATCGAGCCCAACATGTAATATCTGGCCTTATTATCTTCGTCAATCCATTTTTTCAGAGACGCTCTCTGTTCAACAGATGGACGGACTGGTAATGTGGGAGGGTCTCGGTCCAAAATATGGGTTAACTTCTTGAAACCCAAAACAATTTTATAGTTCCTGAGCCAATCTTTATAATTGGGTCCAGTCAGTCTATATGTGTCCAGGATACGTGCCAATGGGTTTGACGCAGACATATTTCTGTAGAGAGTCAAAGATTCTAGTTAGATACTATAATTTTGACTTGACCAATTTGTTTAGGGATTTTATTTTTAAACAAATTATCTCCCACTATTTTCTCGGATCCCTACACTCCCTCTGTAGAGATGCGAAAATCTCCACAATTAATGATTTCTAGTGGGTGGTGCGGTCTCACCAACTTACTCATCACCTCACCTATCAGTTATTGGTGATGGGTTAGTCAATGAGTAAACAACTCTTGTTCAATGATTCTCTAATCATGATGCATCCGAACTTGGTCTCTAATTCATGAATCTCACCGTATCCGAAATATTGATCCACTCTTTAGTTAAGTCAGACTCACCATTTGCATAGACTGGGTTCCTGATTGAGTCTCTCACCGTATCCAGAATATTGAGCTCAACTCATCCTCCAGCTCATAGCATCCAATGCCTAATAGAAATGGTTGCGTCTTCCGGTGCAACTGAGCCACTGTATCCAGTCGAGAACAATCAACCCCGGGAAGGGCCCGCACATCTACAATGGTGGAAGACCTCAGACTTAATCTTTTCTTAGGGAGAATTGATTTAGGTCTCATTAAACTAGACTTGGCTTAGTCATAACAATTATGACTAACCTAGTGGCGTGGGTTAGCTCGGATTATTGACCACCTCAGATCAGAACTGTGTCAACAGATATGGCCAGGTAAGTGAGACCGGTGGAAGGAATATGCCATTAACTCATACAAGAATGCATTCAGGTCGAGTAGCTTTCAATTAAAAACCAGTCGGTCGTCTATGCCAAACTTACCTTAGACACCAAATTATTGAGTCAGAACCAATTGGGTTAGCCTACAATCCAGACTCTAACCTCTGAGCCTAATTAGGTCTTGCTTGATCGTGACTCGATCTTGACCCAGACTTAATCCTATTAGGCTAGTCAATTTAAGCATTGTTGATCCCATCTAACCAACTCTTGATTCGGTTTGATCAACCGCTTAGACCTAATTGAGCTACCCAAGCCCGAACCCAGTATTATGAATATGTCTTAGATATGAAATTCTCAATTTTAGATCTAATTAATATTCCATAAACTTAATTCTTAATTAAGTAGGGTTCATAAACAAAATATGCACAATAAATCCTAGGATTTCAGGATCTAGGGTTTTGCAGAAAGTAAGTTTTGGATTTCTGATTAAGGACGAACACGCAGCACCCCTACACATCATAAGAACACCCCATCGAATGAGAAGAGAGGGCCTTTAAACCCTTCTTCGTTCTTATGACCGGACGGCCAAGAGGAACGCCTTAATCAGGAACATTCAATACAACAAAATAATATCAAATCTATATCATATATCTCATATATAAAGTAGATCTAATCATGGCATATTTTGCATACATCTCATGTATCAAATCATGCATATTTTCAGATCTAAATTATCTCATAATAATCTAAAAAATTAGATTTAAATTGATCTAATCAAAATAAATTCTAATCTAGATAATTATGTAGAACTATTCTACAACTAGTCTAGACATGCATCAATCATATCTCATATGATATTCAAAAATTAAATAATTTTTATTTGCTATTTTTAGATGTTATTATAACACTTATAATATCAGAAAATAGTAAATAAAAAGATCTAAAATATAATTTAATCAGATTAAATTAAAAATATGCAAGAATATTCTATAGAACTATTCTATTCTAGAACTAGTCATGCATATCTTCTAATCTTAGATCCAAATTATTTAATTTTAATTTTTTCTGATTTCAGATCTGATCACATCTCATGTGACATCTAAAATCAATTATTTTCTAATTAAAATAAATTTAAAATCAGATCTGAACAATTTTAGAACCATGGCTCTGATACCAATTGAAGGGAAATCCTGATTTCCCGGTCCAGGTTCGTTCAGATCTGATCAGATCAAGAGATATATTTCAAAAATTTTTCTATTAATTCTAATTAGATCTTGATATGTTTTGGATCTGATTCTTATTATTTTAATAAAATAAAATTAAAAGATAAATTAAATCAAATTTAATTTACCTGATCTGGGTAATCCTGTTACCCTGTTGATGATCCTGTTTGCAGCGGAAGGTTTTGGATCTTAGCCACGCAAGCGCCTGGCCTCTACCGGTATCCACTTGGGTTGGATTTGGAGATCCTCTTCTTCTCTATCACACCTCCAAAAATTAGATCTGGATCTGATCTGGAGGATCTTCAAAACTCTTTTGAAGATGAGTAGTCGTCCTTTAAAGCAGCGCAGCCTTCTTATTTTTGATCGCCTTTCTTTGATCTGAATCGCACCAACCAAGGTCCAAAACTCCTTTTGAACGTGGAGAGCAAGGGGAGAAGAGACTATGGCATGGAGAAGGAGGGGAGAGGCAGCCTTGGGGTGTGGGGTTTCTCAATTGAATTGCTTAGAATCTGAGTTGGGCGCAGGGTCTCTTTTATAGACTAAGCGTGATCCAACTCCTCTTCCTCCCAACCAATCACAACCCTTTGTGAAATCAGATCTAAATCTGATTGGTGGGAATAGAGACCCCTGGATTCCTCCTTAGAGGGTGCCTAAGACCAGTCAAAGTTGGTTCTTAGAAGAACTCTAATTGGAATCCAAAAAGGAGATGGAGTCCTTGTCCAACAAGGACTCCTAGGCGCCTCCAACTTGGGCACACGCCTAGGGTGGCGTGCGCCCTTCTCCTTGCTAGGTTCTGGCAGGGGGATAGGCCCCCACCAACTCTCCAATAGGTGCATGACATGTGGTCAAAAGTCAAAGTGTCAACGGTCAACGTTTGACCAGTCAAAGGTAGACTTTTGACCAAAGTCAAAGAACAAGAAATGGCAGGTGACCAAAAATGGTAGGTAATGTCTTACAAATAAGACAACCTTTTCTAACTTGGACAACCTCCTGTCAGACCACATGAAGGCCTCTGTTTGAGCACAAACTCCTTTGGCTCAGACAGGACAACTTATTTATGATAGCAAAAGAAGAACGTTAGGTTCAATCGAGTGCTAGCACGATTTTTTTGAACCTAATTGAATCTCATTCAGATCAATTGAACTAGATCAGTTCAATTGATGATCACCAGATTCAAACCCTTGTTTGTGTGACCCAGTTAGGTTTAGTTCTATATGGTAATGGGATATGTCATGATCTCTATCATCGACATCATCGAAACTCCTTTCGATGGATCAGAACTCTTCTGATTCAAACAGCTAGAATGATCGATCATCTAAATCATTCTAATTGCTCCCAAAATCCACCAGTGACACCTAGCAGTATATGGTGGCAACCCATCAGAGCTGAATGTGAACCTCTTGGTGCAGCTACCTGTGTGATTCAGTTCTTCTATCTTGAGCCCCGATCAGATTAGGGTTAAGGTGAACTCGTCAAACCCTAGTCTCTGTCATATGATGTAATCATTCGATTCGAGTCCAATGTGAAAATCTAAATAGAAACTCTTTCTATTATTTCACTCTACCATGGCCATGGATTTCTGGACTTGATTCTCATGATCATCATAGGGCTACTCCTCTACCACCGAGGTAGATAGATTCCATCTTGATGCAATCCAGTTCCTACAATGAACATGTCATAGCCAACATACACCTTAGTGTTCCATATGGCTAGGAGATCGAGTAATGGTGTAGTCAAACTATAACACCCTCAAGGTGAACTACCGATGCATCTCAGGTCAAAGAACCAGACACACTACTGCAGCATCGAGTCAGTCATTGACGAGAAGGTAGACTCCCTAATGACTACTTGAGGTGGTCACGCTCAGTGCCCTCGTTCTCTAACGAGTATCTGTACTCTCGCTCCGGCATCTCCACACCGTAGACTCAAGACTCATCTATTAAAGAGAAGCAATTGTACACCAACCTTCCGGATCAATCACCTTCCTCGTGATGATCCTATGGTCAGGAGCAATTTATGAGTTAATAATGATTATTCATGTCTTAAATTTTCAACTCTTGAAAATATGAATTATCATTATCATTAACTCAAAGGATGTATCACAGACACTAAATACACATATGTGATAGAAAATAACCCATTTATTGATTTTAGTCAAAATTACAATTTTGCCCCTAGAAGTGTATTACAAGTGTCAGCCAACTCTGGCTTCTAGGGCACATATATCTAACACCCAATGAGTCACACACATAAAGAAATTGGTTAAGAATTATTTTTAGGGTCATCAGATCCTAATTTGGTTGCTAATTAGCATGCTATTACATGTTAGCTAACCTAATTCCTAGCCAAATTGATTTTGGTTTGAATCCTTTCTATTTGGCTAACCAATTTTAATTTAATTTGAAATGTTGTTAAGCTAGAAGGGCTAATCATCAGATGATTGCCACTTGGCAATTTTTAAAACCCCTTGAGAAGGAGTCCTAGGCACATGAAACTTCTCTTCCCTTAGCGCCAGAAAATATGGTGCATGTTTTTTGGCGCATGGAATTTCATGCATGGAGGAGTCCTTCTAGTAGGGGGCGTTGACCAATGTGGCCCCCCTTGAGACTCTCTCTCTCTCCCCTCTTGCCGTCCACCATCTTTGACCAGTCAAAGAAGGGGCATGAAGACTCTTCTCTCTAGAATTTTAACATGAAGAATCACGTAGTTTCAGAAATAAATGGCACCAAAAGTCCTTCTGCATGAAGACTCTATTGGGAAATGTATCCCAAAGACAATCATCATCTTGTTGATGGTTATACTATCTTATAATTATAATTAATTTATTAATTAATAAAATAAATATTTTGATATTTTCATCATAAAGTCTACATCTTCTAATGAACTCCATTATTATGATAAAGTTCTTAGGACTATTTAGTTTTGATAAAGAGAAGATTTATCGATTAGTCCTTTAATAGTTCATGATCAAATGATATGCTGTTAATTAGGACGACAGCATTTATCGAGCATAGATCATTATATGCTATATAGGTTGGTTGTCCTCTTAACTAAGAAGTGTGGAGATACTAGTATTGCATACAAGTGAGATATATGGATACATAAATCACTGGACGTGACCAATTCTAGAGCATTCAGCTATCGAGAATTGCTCTAATGGAATATAGATATAAATGTCCTTTAGACCTGAGATCATCACAGTCGCTTGCAAGCAACTCACTGTGCTTTGGTAATGGACTAACTAAATTTTTAATTCAGTAATGAAAGGTTTTTAGGCATAGTCAAGTACTTGCAAAGTCGGTGAGTGATCAAGATGGTATTGACCACTCCAAGAGTTAGAGAAGAATGCATCATGGTATTTCAATATAGCAAAAATCTTGGTAAGTATAATCCATAAGATGGATTTGGTATTTTGAAATATAATATGGATGACCTAATCAGGGTTGATAGTTAAACTCTAAGATGTCCTACGAGCATTTTGGTCAAGGGGATGAATTATATGAAAACTATATCCTCATGGATTCTAAGGATGTTGTTGTATACATTCGATCTATTCGACCATGGGGTACCATTGCTAAATGGTCACTCCGATTGGTACAAAAATTTATTTCTATGCTACCAGCTTAGGTTTGAACCTATGGGATCATATACATAAGAGTTCTTGATCTAATCGGATGGTTGATTGATGATTAAAAATCATTATTAGGTCAAACAGTCGGTACGATTGATGTTTGACCTAATGCAAGTGTTGTAGGATGATTGATTAGCAATTGAATTGCTAATTGGCTTAATTTGATTAAGCCTAAAAGCTAAGATTAAGTCTAATTAATATAATTTAATTAAATTTTATTTGAGCTTGATTGGATCAAGTCTAATTGATTTATTGGATGAGCCAATTACAAGGAGGAACGAGTCCTAGTTCAATTAGGACTAGTATCAACCCAATATTTAATTTGATTAAAAAATTAAATTAAAATTAAATTTAATTTAACCTAATTTAATTATATTATTAGTTGGACTAAGACTTAATCTAATTGGGTTAATTAAATCCTGATTTAATTTGATCCAAGGATCATGTTGGACCAAATCAAAATAGGAGTCCTAGTGTGACTAGGACTTCCTATTCTTGTGCTATCCTAATTTCCAATGCCCATGCTTTTTTTTTTGATTTTTTCATGAAAATATTCTCTCCCAAGCCTTCATGCATGCCCCACCTCCTCCCTTTCTTTCTTATATGAAAAATTCCATGTAGACCAAGTCAAAGAAGGAGTTTGATTTGATTTAAATTCTATGAGATAGAATTTTAAGCAACTAAAACTCCTCCCTCTTTATAACACCCACACCCCTGATTTTTTGCTAATTTTTTCATGTCTTTTGAGAGATGTTTTGTGTGACAAAACTTGATGGTCCATGAAGAAAAAAATAGAGGGAGCACCCAAGAGTTGGATGCCCCAAGTCTAGCCTAATTTGGAGATCACTTGACTAGGTATTTGACCTAGACAACAATTCCTCCATATCTCTTAATATAAAAGATCTTTTGACCTAATTTTTTCTATGATGTCAGATATTAGAGAGAGCAACTTGGGCTTAGAGAGGCTTGGTGTAGAGATACTTAGGAGTGGGATTTGTGGAGGCACCAATCAAGGTGTCTTGGTGAAAGAAATAAAGAAGAAGAAGAATGTCTTCTTCTAGGATTTTCTCCAAATCTTTTCCTCCATCCTTTTTGTGATTTTGAGAGGAGTCTCCAGTCCAAAACATCTTTCCTCATTTTCTAAAAATTGAAGGGTCCAAAGTATCGAAGAAGAAAGATTCAGATCAACCATCAAAGAAGGATTAATGCAGCTTTAGCAAACTATGCTGATTTTCGGCATCAAACTTCTGATCTATGATCGAAGGCTCGTGTGGACAACTTGTAGAGGCCGGATGCATATACAGTTCAGAGCAACAATCTTAGGCCTAGATTAGTGAGTTAAGAAACTCGAATTTCAAAGGTAAGGATGATTTGATCTCCTTCTTACACATCTAGATTAGATCTAGAATAGTCTATTGTTGATATAATCAATATGTAGTTTTTTAATATTTTAATTTTTAATTTAATATCATGCTTTAATCATATAATAAGATCTTAGATCTATGGTTTTATATTATTTTATTCATAAATTAATATAATTAATTCATCTTTTTTGCTGTAATTTTTAAAAAAATTCAAAAGCTAACCCTAGAACCCTATATCAGTTTTCTTTAATTGGTATCAGAGCGTTGGTTATTTTATTACATGATTTATGTATATGTAGATTATATTTTTAGATTAGATCTAATTTATAATTTAATATTTAAATCTAAAATTAAAAATTATGATCGCATGGACTGTAGGTTGTCTTGTTGCAGGATTTGCCCCTTATAGTGGAAAGGCCATCTTAGTACGTTGTAGATCTAAAAAATTGATCATAATATTTTAGATTTGATCTAATAATTTTTATGATAATTTTAATCTAATTTTAATCATGAATAAATATTTAAATTAGATCTAAAATAATTCATAATTTTTTTATGCATTGTACATAGTCATAGATTAAAACCTATAACTAGTACTATTAGTGAAATGAGCCAACTCATTTTTGAAGTGAGTCGACCCATTTGGTGAATAGTGCTAGATTATGAAAGAACCTTTCAAAATTTTAAAAAATATTTTTAAAATACCAAACCCCAACCCTCAGTCCAAAAACTTAACTAAGAATTAAGTATGATGAATTATGCTCTAGAATTGTGAATTAAAGATCCTAAGTCATTGATCATAATATTGGGTTATTGGGTTAGATGAATTAGATCCATTAATTAGGTTAGACCTAAGGTTAGTTAAAGAATAGACTAAATTAGAGTAATTGATCAAATCTAATTAAATATTGAATTAGATTAGATCAAGGACTCTTTAGACTCTATTATAATAGTTGTAGTTGGCCAAGTCCATGCCTCTAACGAGGACCAAATAAACTTGATTCATGGTTATGTGATCGAACCCAAAATTACTAGGTTGATCAATTAAAACTAGTGTACTAGATAGTGTCTAAGGTAAGTTTGGCAGTCCAGACCAATAGTTTTTAATTGGAAGCTACTCGCACTGATTTTGATCTTTGATGAGTTAATGGCATATCTCTTCCACTGATCTCACTTACCTAGCTATCCTGGTGAATTAGATTTTAATTAGATCACTTGGTAATTTTGGCTCATCCATGTCAATTAGGTATATTAGTGTAACTGATTTAGGTGCTCCTAATGCTAGCTTTAATTAGGTCCTTTATGATTTGACTTGGTGAAGTTAGTGAAAGGATCAAAATTGACTAGTTCTCTTCTTTCTTTCTTAAAATTAATTAATTAAATCTTCTAAAATTATTAGATCCTTAAAACTAAAATAGTTATGATGATAACTAGATCATATCCTCCCATTAAGTGGATGATAATGGATCCATTAGTTGGATAATCATTGGAGGCCCAAAGGCCTGGTGCTTATTGGCTAATGGAATTATCATTCATAATATGATTTCTTAGGTGCATCTCTCTAAATGATGGTTAGATTGACCAACCAAAATTGGGCTTAATCATTTATTGGTTAGATGGACCAAGTATGGTCATGTTAATAGTTGGACCTAACCAGACCTTTTTAGTGGAGGCCAAAGTCTACTGATTAGGGACTGGGGTAAAATTAAATTAATAAAATTATTTGAAAAAATAATTGGTTATAAATCTACCCTTGGATGTACATGAGTTAATGAATCAAAGTTGGGCTTGTGTGCAGTCTATGTGGATTCTAGTATCCACTAAGAAATTAGAATAATTCCTCAAATTAAAGATAGAGGCTATCAATTTAAATAAAATAATGGGAGAATCTTTTGATTAAAGTCCAAATCTTTAGGTTTAATGAATCAATTACTAGTTAGATTTTGATTTTTTTATGTGCAAGCATGACCACTTCCCTTTTGCTCCAATTATTGTTAGATAATAATAAGCTAGTAGGACCCAACTTTGATATTGGTACCATAAGTTGAAGATTGTCCTAGAATATGAATGGATCTTGTACGTGCTGATAGATCCAGCACCTGAGGAGCCAGCATCCAATGCACATGGAATAGTCAGAGACACTTATCAGAAGTGGCTAAATGATTGAACTACGGTGCATTGTATCATGCTGGTAGCCATGAGCAATGAGTTCAGTCATAGATTTGAGTTTGCTTAGCCAGAAGACATGATTCAAGTGTTGAACGAGTCTTTTGGCACATCCGATGATGTTGAGAGACACAAGACTAGTTGTGCCATCTTCAATGCTAGGATGAGGGATGGAGCATCAGTCACTGATCATGTACTGTACATGATCGAGCTGATGGAGCATTTGAGCAAGCTCATATTTTCCTTGCAAGAGCAGCTAGGGAAAGATGTGATTTTAAACTCATTGTCCAAATCTTATCTCCCATTTCTTACTCATTATAGAATGACAAAGCTTTAAGTAAACTACCATGAGTTATTGGGATTACTAAAAATTTTGAGAAGGATCACCAGCTCCACAAGGAGTCGATGAACTTAGTGGGAGGATATTCTTTTGGTTCTCGATACTTTAAGAAAGAAAAGAAGAACAAGAAGAAGAAAAGCAAGAAGGTGCAAGTTTAGGCTGGGACATTTGTGCTGGGCTAGACCAAGTAAGTAAACCTCGATAAGAGTCAAGCTGAGTGCTTCTTCTGCAAGAAGCGGAGGGACTAAAAGAAAAACCATCCTCGATGCATAGCCTCACTGGATCCAAACAGGTCGAGAAAGAAGCAAGCTATTACTGTGCAAGGTATTTATATGATAACTCCTTGCAATTTCTCTATCTATAATATTACTGACTGGGTATTGGATATCGGTAGCCCTTGCCATATTTGTAATTCATTATAGAAGTTGCAAGTCAGTAGGAGATTTGAACAAGATAAGAGATTTCTGAACATTGAAGATGAAAGTGTTGAAAAATGTGACCCAAAGCCAATCATTATCCTATTGACGGTTGAGATATACTATAATTGTAATTGATTTATTAATCAATAAATATATTTTTGGCATTTTCATCATAAGTTTTTATCTTCTAATGAACTCCACTATTATGATGAAGTCCTTTGGACTATTTAGGTTCGATAAAGAGAGGTTTTATTGATTAGTTCTTAAAATTGTTCACAACCAAATAATAGACTATTAATTAGGATGACAGCATCAATCGAGCATAGATCACTGTATGCTATATAGATTGGTTATCCTCTTAATCAAGAAGTATGGAGACACTGGTATGGCATACAGATGAGATGTAGGGATACATCGTCACAGAACGTGACCAACTATAGAGCATTCTACTGTCGAGAATGTCTTTAATGGGATATAGGTATAAGTATCCCTTAGATCTGAGATCACATCAGTAGCTAGCAAGCAACTCACTATACTTTGGTACTGAACTAATTAAATTTCTAATTCAGTAATGAATGACATATGGGCATAGTCAAGTACTTACAAAGTCGGTGTGTGATCAAGATAGAATTGACCACTCCAAGAGTTGGAGAAGAATATATCACTGTATCAAAATCTTGGCCATGATAATCCATCAGATGGATTTGATATTTTAAAATACAATGTGGATAGCCTAATCAAAGTTGACAGGTAAACTCTAAGGTATCCTATGAGCATTTTGGTCAAGGGGATGAATTATATGAAAACTATATCCATATAAGTTCTAAGGATGTTTGTTCCACACATTTGACCTATCCAGCCATCGGGTACCATTTCTAGATGGTCATTTTAATTGGTATAAAAATTTATACCTATGCTACTAGCTTAGATTCGGACCCATAGGATCACATACATTAGAGTTTATGATCCGATCAGATTGTTGATCAATGATTAAGGATCGTTCTAAGGTCAAACGATCAATACGATTGATGTTTAACCTAGTGCAAGTGTTGCAGGAGAATTGATTAGCAATTTGATTGCTAATTGATTTATTTTGATTAAGCCAAAGGGCTGAGAATAAGTTTAATTAAAAATAATTTAATTAGATTTGATTTGGGCTTGATTGGATCAAGTTCAATTGGTTTATTGGATAAGCTAAGTGCAAGAAAGAACTAGTCCTAGTTCAACTAGGACTTGGGTCAACCCAATTTTTTTATTTGATTAAAAATTAAATTAAAATTTAATTTAATTTAATCTAACTTAATTAATTTTTTAATTTATTTAGGATCTAATTTAATTGGATTGAATTAATTTTGATTTGATTTGGTTTGAGAAACCATGTTTGACCAAGTCAAACATGTAATTCTAGTAAGACTAGGATCCATTCATCTTGCACCACCAATATCCCATGCCCCCATGCCTATTTTTTAGAATTTTTTATGGAAAACCCTTTCTCTCAGGCCTTCATGCATGCCAAACTCCCTCCCTTCTTTCTTACATGTCAAGTGGTTATGGACCAAGTCAAACTTGGAGAGTTGTTTTGAAATCAAACTCTATTTGATAGAGTTTATTGCAATCAAAATTCCTCCTCCCTTTTGCCACCTATACTTCTTTTTTTTTTCTCTAAAATTTTCATGGGAATTATAGGATTTTTGTGGGACAAATATAGATGGTCCATGCCATAAAAAAAGGAGGGGGCACCCAAGTGTTGGGTGCCCAAACTAGTTGCCTATTTTGGTCTTTCCTAGTCTAAGAGTTTGACCCAACAAGGACTCCTTTATATCTCTCTAAATAAAATGAATTTTGAGCTGACTTTTGGATACATTCTAGACCATTGAGATACCTTTGAGGCATGTGAAAATTTGAGAGAAAGAGTATTGCAGTATGGGGTTTTCATAGACACCAATCTAGATGTCTGGGTAAGAGAATAGAGAAGAAGAAGAGGATCTTCTTCTAGGGTTACTTTGTTCATCTCTTATCCTCCTCTTTTGAGATTATTTTTAAGAGTGTCTTAGATCTAAAATCTCTCCTCTTTCTTTTATTCTTTATAGAAGTCCAAATTCAAAAGATGGAAGCACCAGATCAATTATCGAAGAAGGATCATCACAGTACTAGAATACTATGCTAATTTTCTGCATAGGACTTCTGATCGGGGTTCGTGGGCTCGTGTGGACATCACCTAGAGATTGGATATATATGCAGCTCGGAGCATCATCCTCAAGCTCAGATCAGTAAGTTAGAATATCTAACTTGCATAGGTAATATAGATCTGATATGTTATTACACACCTACATTAGATGTAGTGTAGATGTATGTTGATATGATCAACATGATTTTTCTTCCTTATATTTTAATTTCATGATTTAATCTCATTCCATAATCATGTAATAGGATCTTAGATCTAGGTATTTTTTATTTTTAAAAAAAAATTTTAATTTATTTTATCTTCTGCTATCTGATCTTGAAAAAGTTTTAAGATCTAGTCCTAAAAAATTAGATCTATTTCCTTCAATTGGTATCAGAGCCTAGGTTGACTATTACATGATTATATGTGCATGTTTAGATTATTTCTCAGATTATGTCTAATTTATAATCTAATTATTAAATCTAAAATTAAAAATCATGATCACATAAACTGCCATAATGTTGTCCTCCTGTAAGGTTTATCCCTTACAGTGGAGAGATTATCCTAGTTCATGTAGATCTACTTCTTATGATAAATTTGTTAGATGTGATATAATTTATTTATAATTTATTAAATTTAAAATAGTTTTAGATCTAAAAATAAAAGTTTTAGATTACACAGACTGCTATAAGATTATCGTGCTGTAAGGTTTATCTCTTATAGTGGAGAGATTGTCCTAGTACGTGCTGATTTAAAATATTGATCATAAAATTTTAGATTAGATCTAAAAAATTTTATAATCTAATTAAAAATATTTTAATCTAATTTTAATCATCATAAATATGTTAGATTTGATTTAAGATAATTTATGATTGATTAGAGTTGAAATTATTTTAATTACATGAACCTATTTAGATTAGATCTAAAGTAGTTTCATGCTTGTCTTATTTAAATATTAATTATAAATCAAACATACAACTTGGTTAGTAGAACTATATTATAAAAATATTTTATAAATATAAAAATTATTTTTAAAAAGTTGAATCCTAACTCTCAGTCCAAAACTTAATTAAGAATTAAGAAGTCATTTGATTAGGATCTAGGATTGTGAATTGAAGATCCTGAGACACAAGTCATAACACATTGGGTTAAATGGATTAGTAAAGATTAGATCCATTAATTGGGTTAGACCTAGGGTTAGATTAAAGAATGGACTTAATTAGAGAATTGTCTAAATCTAATCAATTATTGTCTTAGATTATGTCAAGGATTCTGTAGATTAATTATAATAGTTGTAGTTGGTCAAGTCCTTATCTTTAACGAGACCCAAGATGGATTTGATTCTTGGCTATGTGACCTAGCATGAACTATTAGGTTGATCTAATCAAGACTAATTAAACTAGTTGGTGTCTAAGGCAAACCAGACTAGTGGTCTTTAATTGGTATTTTGCTTACCTGGCCATTTTTTATAGTATCTAACGCAAGCTTTGGCAAATTCTTCCACTGATCAAATTTATCTGATCTCTTGGTGAAATTATGTTTTGATTGGATCACTTGACTATTCGAGCTTATCCATGTTAGTTAGGTAAATCAGTGTGACTGATTTAGGTGCTCCATGATTAGCTTATTAATGGTCTCCCTAAAGCTGACTTGATGAAGCCAATGGAAGGATCATGACAAGCTGGTTCATCTGACCTTCTCTCTTTTTTAAATTAAAATCCACTAAAATTATTAGGTCCTTAAAATGAAATAGTTATGGTGATAATTAGATCATAGCCTTCCATTAAGTGGATAATAATGGATCCATTAGTTGGATAATCATTGGAGGCCCATAGGCCTAGTGCTTATCCGCTAATGAAATTATCATTCATAATATGATTTCTTTGCTGCATCTCTCTAAATGGTGATTGGTTGACCAACCATAGTTGAACTTAATCATTCATTAGTTAGATGGACCAAGTATGATCATGTTAACTGTTAGACCTGACCGAGACTTTCAGTGGAGGCCCTAGCCTACTAAAAAGATATCTTGGATAAAATTAAATTGCTAGAAATTATTTAGAAAAGTAATTGGTTATGAACCTACTCTTAGATGTACATGGGTTGACCAACCATAGTTAGACTTGTGTGCAGTCTATATGGACTCTAGAACCCACTAAGTAATTAAGATAATTCCTCAAATTGAAGGTAGAGGCTATCAATTCTAATAAAATAGTGAAAGAATCTTTTGATTAAAGTCCAAATCTTTAGGTTTAATGAATCAACTACTAATTAGGCTTTTGGTTCTCCTTTATGTAGTTAAATCCAAACCATAGTTGCTCCATTCATTGTTAGATAGTGATAAACTTACAGGACCCAACTTCGATAATAAGTATCGAAAATTGAATATTTTTCAGCAATATGAAGTGGTGCAGGAGCATTGAAAGAGGAACTATCCTCAGTATCATGATTTTCATGACCCCAATAGGTTGAATAAGAGAGATGAGCAAGTAGTTGCTGATCAAGAATATTATATGATAACATCTCATAATTTCTCTATTTGTCATACTTCTACTTGGATATTGGATACCGAAAGTCCAGTCCATATTTGCAATATGTTGCAAGAACTTTAAATTAGTAGAAGATTTGAAAATAATGAGCGATTCCTTAATGTTGGAGACGAAAGGTCTATTCCAGTTCTAGCTATGAAAATAGTTCAACTTACTCTCAATACTAATATTGTTTCTTTAAATGAATGTCATTATTATCCTTCCTTTTTGATGAATATAATCTCTATTAGCCTTTTGGCCAAAGATGGTTATCATTTATTTATAAAGAAAGATTATTATGACATCATTATGAATGATGTTACAATAATACAATGATAACAAAAAAATGGTATTTACTTTTTATCACAGCCTATGAGTGTAATGTACACTTCTAGAAAATATCCTAGATTAGATAATATCTTTCATATCTATCTATATCACTGTAGGCTAGGTCACACTAATAAGAATAGGATAAATAGGTTGACTCACTTCTAACCCGTGAGTCCTGTCTTCTTGAAAAAATGATCAAGTCACCTTTTACAAGAAAAGATGAGAGAGCCACTAAGCTCTTAGGTCTTGTACATACCGATATATGTAAACCAATGAGCATAGGTGTCAGAGATGGATATTTCTACTTTATTACTTTCATAGATGATCTATCTAGGTATGGATATATCTATCTGATGAAATATAAGTCAGATTCATTTGAAATATTCAAAAGATTTCAAAGTAAAGTAGAAAAATAAACTGAAAAGAGTATTAAAACTCTTCGATGAGATTGAGAAGGTGAATATCTATCCAGTGAGTTCTTGACATATCTAGAAGAGAATAGGATTCTCTTATAGTGGACTCCTCTAGGAACACCACAGCATAATGGTGTATCGAAAAGAAGAAATCAAACCTTATTAGACCTAGTTCGATCCATGATGGGATTTGCTAGTCTATTTATTTCATTTTGGGATTATGCTCTTGAGACTGCATATTAAATATTGAACAATATACCAAGTAAATCTATTGCAAAAACTCCATATGAGATATGAACTGGGCGTAGGCCTACACTCTCTTACCTATGGATTTGGAAATATCTGGTCTATGTCAAACATTTGCATATAGATAAGCTTGGACCCCGATCTAATAAGTGTGTGTTTATAGGATATCCCAAAGAAAGTAAGAATTACTATTTTTTCCATGCTGAAAAATAAAAGATGTTCGTCAGCCTTAAGGCAATCTTTTTAGAAAAAGAGTTTCTTGGTGAAGCAACAATTATCTCTAAAATTGAACTTGATGAAGTTCAACGTAGAAAGACTGACACCTGTAGCTGAACCTGAGTTGGATTTAATTAGATCAGATCTAGAGCCCAATATACCTACACCATTAAGGCGATTTGGTAGAGTACCGCATTAGTCTGACTGATACTATGGTTTCTTAGTCCGAGATGGTGATCCCATCAAACTCGACGAGAACGATGAGGATCCGATCACCTATATGGATGTTATATAGTGACCCGATTCTCAGAAATGGCTTAAGGTCATGAAATTCAAAATAGAGTCCATGAAGGCCAACGATGTGTGGATATTGGTTGACCCATCCGAAGAGGTTAAATCCATTGGGTGTAAGTGGGTCTTCAAAAGAAAAAGGAGCATAGATGGAATGGTGGAGACCTATAAAGTCTGTCTGGTTGCTAAGAGGTATCACCAACATTATAGTACTGACTATGACGAGATGTTCTCTCCTATGGAAATGCTCAAATCCATTGGGATAATGCTTGCGATAGCTATCTATCTAGACTCTCAGATCTGGCAGATGGATGTGAAGACAGCTTTCCTGAATGGAGAGCTGATCAAAGAGATGTATATGATACAACCTAAGAGGTTCACATCCACAGATGAGTTCAAGGTGTGCAAGCTTTAGAGATCCATTTATGAATTGAAGCAAGCATCTCAAAATTAGAACATGCATTTTGATAAGATGATCAAAACGTATGGCTTCGTTAAGAATGGAGAAGAGTTCTATTTTTATAAATGGGCAAATAGTCCAGCAATAGTATTTCTTATTCTGTACATGGATAACATTCTCTTAATCGAGAATGACGTCCCTACACTATAGAGAATAAAAGTTTGGTTGTTATCATAGTTCTTCATGAAGGACTTCGATGAAGCATCCTATATTCTAGGAATGAAGATTTATAGAGATAGATCTAAGAGGATGCTTGGGTTATCCCAGTCCACGTACATAGATACTATGCTGAAAAGGTTCAGCATGGAAAATTTCAAAAAGGGCTATCTCCTGATAGGTCATGAAATTTTTTTCTCTAAGAAGGAATGTTTGATAACTCATAAAGAGAGAGAGCATATGAGTAGAGTCCCATATATTTTGGTAGTGGGATCTATCATGTATGTCATGACACGTACGAGATCAGATGTGGCATACTCACTAGGAGTAGTGAGTAGATACCAATCTAATCCTGGAGAAAACAACTAGAAAGTGGTTAAAGCCATCCTTAAGTATTTGAGAAATACTAAGGACCAATGGTTGGTTTATGACGAGTCAGATCTAAAACTTATGGGATTTACAAACTCTATCTTTCAATCTGACCATGATGACAGTAGAAGCATGTTGGGATATATCTTTATTCTGAATGTTGGAGCCATCTACTAGAAGAATTCTAAGCAACATACTATGGCGGACTGTGTTTGCAAAGTAGAGTACATTGCAGCATCAGATGCCGTGAAGAAAACTTGTGGCTGAGGAAGTTTATCACCAAGCTCAGAGTAGCACCCTCCCTAGATGGTCTGGTCCTGCTCTACTGCAATAGGACTGGTGCCATAACTCAGGCGAAGGAACTAAAGGCACACCACTAGATGAAGTACATCCTATGCTGCTTTCACCTAGTCCTGAAGATCGTGGATCGAGGTGATGTCAGCCCTCAAAAGATTGATGGAAAGAAGAACCTGACCGATTCCTTCACTAAAGCCCTGGCGATAAAGGAGTTCAACAACCACAAGTCGAAGATGGGTATTAGATACTATGCCGAATGGCTTTAGGACAAGTGGGAGTTATTAAAAAATATGTTCCAAAGCCATTCATCAGTCTGTTAACAGTTGAGCTATATTATAATTATAATTAATTTATTAATCAATAAAATATATTTTTGGCATTTTCATCACAAGTTTTCATCTTCTAATGAACTTCATTATTATGATCAAATTCTTAGGATTATTTAGATTTGATAAAGAGAGAATTTATCGATTAGTTCTTAAAACTGTTCATGATCAAATGATAGGCTATTAATTAGAATGATAGCCTCTATCGCGCATAGGTCGCTGTATGCCATATAGGTTAGTTTTTCTCTTAATCAAGGAGTGTGGAGATATTGGTATGGCATACAGGTGAGATGTAGGGGTACATCATCACCGAACATGACCAACTCTAGAGCATTCTGCTATCGAGAATGTCTCTGATGGGATATAGGTATAAGTATCCCTTAGACCTGAGATCACCTCAATGGCTTGCAACCAACTCACTATGCTTTGGTACCAGACTAACTGAATTTTTAATTCAGTAATGGAAGGCTTCTTGGCACAGTCAAGTACTTGCGAAGTCGATGTGTGATTGATAGGAATGTGATGTTGTCGTTAAGACACCGTGTTTATCAGTTTAATCCAACTTCTTAAAATAATTAAAAATGCGTAGATAGTAGTGAGTCGGATCGAATCCACAAGAAAGGTAGAGTTTTTAGATTTGAAATCTTTGATTTTTTTAAATGAAAAAGAAAAAATTTAAAAATAGATTTTGAAGTCGAAAATTAAAATTATGAAGTAAAAATTAAATTATGTAGAAAAATAAACTTGGTACTAAGATCTACTAGTTAGATCTCAGCATCTACTTGTAGAAAAATAAAAAGTAATAATTAAAATATAGAAATTAAATTATAATAAAAATAAAGAGCATAAAATTAAAGAACATAAAAATAAATATTACATTAATTAAAATTTCATAATTTAAATACATGAAAAGAAGAAATTAAAATAAGCTGATCTCTAATCTTGGATCGACATTGGTAGAAAGATGGTGTAGAAGCCCAGCTCTTCTTCTCGGCATCCATTGCTTTGAAGTAGCCTTTAACCCATAGCATGGCTTCGCCCTGTACCAAAGCTTCACCTTGATCGGAGATGTTGATTTCTGAAGGCTTGGGTCCTTTTTATAGAGCTAGGGAGGCTAGATATTTTTTCTAGAGGAAATGTGGGACTAAGGGTTGTTTTAATCATGAAAATAGGAAGAAATCTGAGTGAAATTCGGATTAAAATAGCCCCTACTAAGTTCTTTTAATTCTGGCCATTGGATGGTGATCCGATGCTTCCAAAAATACCAAAAATAGACGTGTAATGGCCCAGATCAAGTCGGATTAATTTTTGATCATTGGATCGTGCTTGATGGAGGAATTTACGCCATTGATCACGTGCCTGAGAGTTTGATCGCCGTCGGGAGCCTTCTGGACCGTCAGATCGAAGATGGAATCAAGCGCTGCCATCCGATGGTGATCCAGGTGAAATCAATAATCGAAAAAGAACCTGACCATCCGATCCTGACTGCAAACAACCACCACCGTACGATCGTGCATTTACTGTTCCCATGGACCGCGTGGACCGGCCATATCGTGCACCATAATCAATCAGCGCTTTCTATTGATAGATGAAAAGACCAAAATATCCTATGAGCCATGATGAATTTTCTATAAACTCTTTAGAGGTCTAGGTCTACTACGTGGCAAGCTCTAACTCATCGGTGTCTGCTGAGCTGGCGGTCCATACTGTTCTGTAGACCGGCTGATGGCTTCTGGGCTTGAGTCAGCTAGCTTGGATGGCTTGGCGCACCAGCTTGGTTGGCTTGGCTCAGTGCATTTGGATGCGCTGGCTACTGCGGCATGGCGGTTTGAGCTGTTTGAGCCATATGTTATTTTTTCATTTAATTTTTTTTATTTTATTTTTTTAAAAATTCATATCTTTTCCATTTTAGCTCCGTTTTGCTCCAAACTTATTTCATTATGATCAAAAAAATGAGCTCTTTCCAATGATTATAAAATTTTATTTTTAATTTTCATTATTTTTTAATTAATTTTTTAATTAATAAAAATATGAATTTCTTAAAAATTATATATAAATTGGTTAATAATTCTTAAAAATTAATATGAATTAATTAATAAATTAATACTTTTATTGGTAAATTTATGATGTTTATCACACCCTCCAACTTAAGCTTTGCTCGTCCTCGAGTAAAGAAAGAATTTAGTTTTAAATACCTTTTTAACTTTAGAATTTTGAATTTTATCTAAGCAGTTTTCAAAATGGCCATTGATATTTAGTAGAGCTTAAGTGAGATATATCATTGGGGTATTAATACTTATCAATA
>QRFJ01000888.1:54732-198589 GCA_006176705.1 Cocos nucifera | reverse complement strand
TTTATATTTTAATTATTGCTTTTTATTTTTCTGCAAGTAGATGCTAAGATCTAACTAGTAGATCTTAGTACCAAGTTTATTTTTCTGCATAATTTAATTTTTACTTCACAATTTTAATTTTCGACTTCAAAATCTATTTTTTTAATTTTTTTTCTTTTTTTTTAAAAAAATTAAAGATTTTAAATCTAAAAATACTACCTTTCCTGTGGATTCGACCCGACTCACTACTATCTATGCATTTTTAATTATTTTAAGAAGTCGGATTAAACTGATAAACATGATGTCTTAATGACAACATTGCATTCCTATCAAGATTTTGGCACCATTGCCGGGATGGAATAGATGCTATTTTTTTTTGATTTCTTTGATTTTTTTAATAAATTAATTATAAATATTTTTTTAAAATATTACTCACTAATTTTTTTATTTATTTTATACAAAAAAAGAAAAAAGGAAGAAAGCATCTAATTTTAGTGAGATCAATCCTAACCCTAGTCCTCTTTTCTTTTTATTTATTTATTTACTTATTTTATTTTTAAATTAATTTTAAAAAATATTTATTTAAATCTAATTAAAAATCTCATGATAATATTAGCAATCTTAATTGCTTAAAGCATGCATCATATTAGTTTTATTTTTATTTTTTTATTTTTTTGATGATTGCTGGAGGTAAGGTAAGTCTTTCAGAATTCAATTAGTTGCATACATCTAGTTTAAGTTGCATAGAAACCCTTTGATTGAAAATTTTGTATGCATATTCATCTTTAAATCCAATTAAGGGCACAACCCAATTAAACAAGATAAGATTAGGATTTGATCACCCTTCCTTGGCCCACAAATAACCAACCAGCATCTTGCATTGACCTAAGCCTTTAATTTTAAAATCAATTAGACATCAACCCTAGGAACTCGAGCTCAATAGGATAAGGAACCCTAAGAGTTGAACCAAGTTAGGATTAGTCAATTTGACTGGTATCTAGAAAAGTGGTTCAGGGATGATTGGGCCCAAAGGAAGGTGGTTTCTAATTGGTTCCATTAGCTTACCTGGCCAAGCACAATTGTGTCTAAGGTAAGCACGGGGGGACTCCCCATCGACCTTACACTTAATCTGGCTAGTTGATTGGCTAATCCTACACTTGGAGGGCTTGAAGGTGACCTTGGCAATTAGGAGCTGTCTAGATCTAGGATAACCATGTTAGGATTGATTGATCAACTTGATTGCTAACCAACATCAAACCTAATTAAACCTAATTCTTTTCTCTCTTTTTAGTTCTAGGACTTCTTAGGACCTCTTCTTTCGAACTCTTCTTTCTTTCTTCTATTTTTTTTTATAAAAATAAAATAAAATAAAATAAAATAAAAATTAAATTTAACTAACTAAAAAAATATTAAAAATAATAATTAAATTAAGTTAATAAATAAAATAATTAGTTTTTAATATAATAAAATAATAAAAAATATTAAAAAAAAAATCTAAATTTTTTTTTGAATGACACATTAGGGTTACACTAGTGCCTGCTTGGTAGAAAATCACTTTACCTGATCTAGTTGAACCCAACCATAAAATTAAAAGGCTGAATTATATTAAACCCGTTAACCAAATGGCTGAAAATTTTAGAGAACCACCTAAGCAGATGAAGGAATATTTTATTTCTTCCACCTATAACCCATCGACTTGTATCCAATTACCTAAAATTCATGCAACTCACTATGAGATCAAGCCGACTACAATTCAAATGCTTCCATCTTTTTATGGGAACACCAATGAAGATCCTTATAAATATCTAGATGAATTCTTAGAAATCTGCTCTACGGTGAGAATTCAAAATTTAACTAATGATGCCCTTAGACTAATTTTATTTTCCTTATCATTAAAAGACAGTCAAATACTGGCTTGGGACAATAGGGAGATCAATTAAAACTTGGGCTGACTTGCAAAGTAAATTTCTTAAAAAATTTTACCCCATAGGCCGAACCAATACTATGAGGCAGCTATCACTGGATTGCTCAGCTTCAGGGAAAGATTCACGAGTTAGGGAGAGACATAAGGAACTTCTTAAAAAATGCCCACACCATGTTTGTCTAAGTGGGCAAATAGTTCAAGCTTTCTATGGGGGTTTAGGAGACTAATACAGACAGATAGTAGATGCATCCTGTGGAGGTGCATTCATGAACAAGAGTGAGGATGAAGCCTATATCTTATTTAAAATCCTGAGTGAAAACTCAATTAACCATGCTTCGTTGTCTTTCCACCAAACCTGGGCAGGGATCCATGAATTTAAACATCTAAAATCTAGTCATAAGACTGATTTAAATTTGATAAATAAAGTAGACTTTCTTGCTCAGAAATTAGATCAAGTCCTAACCCTAGGTCAACAATCTCCTGCACAATTCACATCATCTTCTAATTATTAAGAGATTTGTTCAATCTGTGCTAGCCCAATCCATCATGGGAGTGAATGTCCTATGACTGCACAGTTTTCATCTTTTATCCAAGAACAAGTCCAAGCTGCTAAAGGCTACTCCAAGCCGGTTAATGATCTATTTTTAAATTCATATAATCCAGATTAGAGCAACCATCATAATTTTTCTTGGACATCTCAACAGACTCAGGCTCAGACCCAAATTTCATCGATACAAAATTATCAAAATAGATCCCAATACCAAAATTATGCCTATAACAGAGGTCAGCCTAGTCAGCCATTCTAGCCACCATATCATAATCAGCCCTCATACCCACCTCCTCAACAGACCAATCTAGCAGATGATAGATTTAACCAACATCAACAATTGATTCTGACTCAACAGCAATCTATTGTTAGACTAGAAGCTCAAATAGGATAATTAGTTGAGTCTAACACGAGGAGATAACTAGATCAACTATCGAACCTACCAATTTCAAACAACCCACCTAATATCCACCAACCACCTGGACCAAGTTATCAATTTAATGTCTCACTTAAGATTCCCCAATCTGAGAATACCAAAATTTCTGAACTTAAAAGCTATAGGATTCTTATGGACCCATACCAATAATTAAATATTAAAAATTAAATTAAAATAAAAATAAAGAGCATAAAATTAAAGAACATAAAAATAAATATTGCATTAATTAAAATTTTATAATTTAAATACATAAAAAGAAGAAAATAAAATATGCTGATCTTTGATCTTGGATCGGCATTGGTGGAAAGATGGTGTAGAAGCCCAGCTCTTCTTCTCGGCATCCATTGCTTTAAAGCAGCCATTAACCCAAAGCTTTACCTTGATCGGAGATGTTAATTTCTGAAGGCCTAGGTCCTTTTTATAGAGCTAGGGAGGCTAGATATTTTTTCTGAAGGCAATGTGGGACTAAGGGTTGTTTTAATCATGAAAATAGGAAGAAATCTGAGTGAAATTTGGATTAAAATAGCCCCTATTGAGTTCTTTTAATTTTGGCCATTGGATGGTGATCTGATGCCTCCAAAAATACTAAAAATAGATGTGTAATGGCCCAGATCAAGTCAGATTAATTTCTAACCATTGGATTGCACTTGTTGGAGGAATTTATACCATTGATCATGCGCCTAAGAGTTTGATCATCGTCGGGAGCCTTCTGGATCGTCGGATCGAAGATGGAATCAGGCGCTGCCATCCGATGGCGATCCGGGTGAAATCAGCAATCGAAAAAGAACCTGACCATCCGATCCTGACCGCAAACAACCACCACCACACGATCGTGCGTTTACTGTTCCCATGGACCGTGTGGACCGGCCACATCATGCATCGCAACCAATCAATGCTTTCTATTGATAGATGAAAAGACCAAAATGCCCTATGAGCCACGATGAATTTTCCTGTAAATCCTTTAAGGGTCTAGGTCTACCATGTGGCAGGCTCTGATTTGCCAGTGTCTGCTGAGCTGGTCGTCCATACTGTTCTGTAGACCGACTGATGGCTTCTGGTCTTGAGTTGGCTAGCTTGGATGGCTTGGCGCACCGGCTTGGTTGGCTTGGCTCGGCACGTTTGGACGCGCCGGCTGCTGCGGCATGGCGGCTTGAGCCGTTCGAGCTGTATGTTATTTTTTCATTTAAAATTTTTTTATTTTATTTCTTTAGAAATTCATATCTTTTCCATTTTAGCTCCGTTTTGCTCC
Source organism: Cocos nucifera (assembly GCA_006176705.1). Taxonomy (NCBI): domain Eukaryota; kingdom Viridiplantae; phylum Streptophyta; class Magnoliopsida; order Arecales; family Arecaceae; genus Cocos; species Cocos nucifera. Next base: position 194,454 of record QRFJ01000888.1, on the reverse strand, counting down.
AAACTTATTTTGTTACGATAAAAAAAAATGAGCTCTTTCCATTAATTATAAAATTTTATTTTTTACTTTTTATTATTTTTTAATTAATAAAAATATGAATTTCTCAAAAATTATATATAAATTGATTAATAATTCTTAAAAATTAATATAAATTAATTAATAAATTAATACTTTTATTGGTGAATTTATGATGCTTTTCAGTGATCAAGAATGAATTAACCACTCCAAGAGTTGGAGAAGAATGTATCACCGTATTTCAATATAGCAAAATCTTGATCAGGATAATCCATTAAATAGATTTAATATTTTGAAATATAATATGGATAGCCCGATCAGACAGTTGAACTCTGAGGTATCCTACGAGCATTTTGGTTAAGGGGGTGAATTATATGGAAACTATATCCATATGGGTTCTAAGGATATTTGTTCTACACATTCGGCCTATCCAGTCATTGGGTATCATTGCTAGATGATTATTTTGTTAGATATGTGTGTCTTAGAAGCCAAAATTGGCTAACACTTGCAATACACTTCTAAGGATAAAATTATAATTTTGATTATAACTAATAAAATGGGTTATTTTCTATCATAGTGTGTATTTGAAAGCGTTTGGATACATTTTTTGAGTTAATGGTAATGACAGTTCATATTTTCAATAGTTGAAAATTTAAGACATAAATTTTCGTTATTAACTCATAAAATGCTTCCAACTGTAGGATCATCATGAGGATGGTGATGGATCCAAAATATTGATGTACGATCGCTTTTTTAGGATAGATGAGTCTTAAGTCTACGCTGTAGAGACATCAGAGTGAGAGTACAGATACTCGTTAGAGAACGAGGGCACTGAGCATGACCACCTCGAGCAGTCATTAGGAAGTCTACCTTCTCGTCAATGATTGGCTCGAAACTACAGTAGTGTGTCTGGTTCTTTGATCTGAGGTACATCGACAGTTCACCTTGAGGATGTTATAGTTTAACTACACCATAAATCGATCTCCTAGCCATTTGGAATCCTGAGGTGTATGTTGGCTATAGCATATTCATTATAGGAATTGGATTGCACCAATAGGGGATCTATCTACCTCAGTAGATGAGGAGCAATCCTATGATGATCATGAGAATCAAGTCCATAAGCCCATGGCCATGGCAGAGTGAAATGATAGAAAGAGTTTTTATTAGAGTTTTCACATCGGACTTGAATCGAATGATTAATTCATATGACGGAAATTAGGGATTGATGAGATCACCTTAACCCTAATCCGATCGGAGCTCAAGATAGAGAAACTTAATCACATAGGTAACTGCATCGAGAGGTTCATTTTCAATTCTGACAGATTGCAACCATATGCTGCTAGGTGTAATTGGTAGAATTTAGGAGCAATTAGAATGATTTGGATGATCGATCATACTAGTTGTCTGAATCAGAAAAGTTTTGATCCATCGAAAGATATTTCGATGATGGCAATAATAGAGATCATGACATATCCCATTATCATATGGAACTGAATCTAACTGGATCACATAAATAAGGGTTTCGATCTGGATATCATCGATTGGACTAATTTAGTTCAATTGATTTGAATAAGATTCAGTTAGGTTCAAGAAAATCATTCTAGCACATGATTGAGCCTGATATTCTCCTTCAACAATCATTAAAAGTTATCTCGACTGAGCCAAATATGTTTGGACTCACTCAGAAACTTTTACTTGATCTGACTGAAGCTTATCTAGGTCAAAAAAGGATTTTCTTAATTTATAAGATAAATTTGAGACAACACCTGCCATTTTTCGTCAGCTACTAAATCTTGTTCTTTGACTATGGTCAAACATTGACCTTTGATACTTAGACAACTGCCCATATATCATGCACCCATAGGAGAGTAGATGGGGCTTTGTCCCTCTACTAAAAGGAGGAAAGAGAGGGGGTGCATGCCTAGGGAGGCGTGCATCCAAAGAGGATAAGGATTGGAGTCCTATATGGATGGGACTCCAGTTGCTTCATGCTCTCTGCTTGGCTGGCACCAAAGACTCTTCTTTAACTATTCTTGGTGCCACCTAAGGAGGTTTGTGAGGGACTCTAATCTAATTGGATTAGATGATGTCATCCCACCAATTAGATTTAGATCTGATTGCACAAAGAGCCATGATTGGCCAGGATGATGTGGCATTGCATGGTGTAGTAGGGTCTATATAAACCCTATCTGCGCTTAAGATTAAGAGCTTCTGCCCTTTGCCCATGCCACATAGCTCCTCTCTCTCCTTCTCCATGCCTCCTTTAGATTCTCTCTCCTCTCCATGCCCAAAAGTTTTGGGCTTTAGTTTGGTACAATCCAAGCAAAAGAAAGGCGACAAGAAAGCAAGATGGCAGCACTGCTGTAAAAGACAACACCCGATCTTCAAAACGTATTTTAAAGATCTTCAAGATCAGATCCAGATTTGATCTTTAGAGTACAGATTGAGAATGAAAAGATCTCTAGATCCTACCAAAGTGGATACCGGTAGAGGCCAAGCGCTTGCGTGGCTACATCCAGAACCTCAAGCAAACATTGGGATCATCACAAGATAATAGGATTACCCATAACAAGGTATAATTAAATTTAATTTAATTTAATTTATTTTTTTTATTTGATTAGATAAATAAAATTAGATATGAAGAGTCTTAGATCTAATTTAGATCTAAAAAAGTTTTTTTGAAATATCCCTCTTGATCTAATCAGATCTGAACGAACCTGACCGGGGAAATAGGATTTTTTTCTTCAACTGGTATCAGAGCCAGGTTCCATAATTATTTAGATATGATTTTAATATAATTTTGATCTATTAATTAAATGATTTTATATATCATATTAGATATGATTAGATCAAAAATCAAAAATTAAGAAAATTAAATAATCTAGATCTAAGATGTATGAGATGCATGACTAGACTAGGAATGTTCTATGTATAGTCTAGGAGGATCATAGTTTTAATTTGATTAATTATAATTTTAGATATATTTATTTACTATTTTTTGATATTATAAGTATTATAATTAAATCTAAAGAATAGAAAATAAATTTATTTAATTTTGTTCATATGAGATATTAGACTAGTTGTAGAATAGTTCTACAAAGTTGTCTAGAATAAATTTAATTTGATATGATCAAATATAAATTTTATTTTTTAGATATTTTATGAGATAATTTAGATCTAAAAACATGCATGATATGATACATGAGATATATGCAAAACATATTTTTAAGTTAGATCAATTTTATATATGTGATATATATGTAGATCTAACTAGTTTTGTAGATTCATCATATTTTTGATTAAGGCATTCTCCTTGACCGTTCGGTCATAAGAACAAAGATGGGTTTAAAAGCCCTCTCCTTCCATTCGATGGGGTGTTCTTAAGATGTGTAGGGGTGCTGCCCGTTCATCCTTAATCAGAAATCAAAAACTTATTTTCTTCAAAATCCTAGATCCTGAAATCCTAGAATTTTATTTACATGTTTTGTTTATGAACCCTAAACTTAATTAAGAATTAAGATTATAAAATATATTAGGTATAAATTTAAGAATTTTTAGATCTATGATATATTCAAAAAATTGGGTTCGGACTTGGGTAGCTCAATTAGGTCTAGCAGTTGATCAAACCAAATCAAGAGTCGGTTAGATGGGATCAAGAGTGCTTAAATTGACCAGCCTAATAGGATTAAGTCTAGGTCAAGGTCGAGTCACATGAGTGATCGATCAAGTTAAGACCTAATTAGGCTCTGTGGTAAGAGTTTGGATTGTAGGCTAATCCGATTAGTTCTGGCTCAACAATTTGGTGTCTAAGGTAAGTCTAGCAAATACGATCGACTGGTTTTTAATTGGGAGCTACTCGACTCGAATGCATTCTTGTCGAGTTAATGGCATATTTCTTCCACCGATCTAACATACCTGGCCATATTTGTCGGCTCAGTCCTGATCTGAGGTGGCTAATAATTCAAGCTAGCCCATACCACTAGGTTAGTCATAATGGTTATGACTATGTCAAGTCAAGTTTAAAGAGACCTAAATCAAATCTTCCTAAGAAAATATTAAGTCTAAGATCTTCCACCATTATAGATGTGCGAGCCCTTCCTAAGATTGATTATTCTCGACTGGTCACAGTGGTTCAGTTGCATCAAAAAGATGCAACCATGTCTATTAGGCTTTGGATGCTATGGGCTGGAGGATGGATTGAGCTCAATATTTTGGATATGGTGAGAGACCCAATTAGAAATCCAATCTATGCAAATGGTGGGTCTGACTTAACTAAGAAGTGAATCAATATTTTGGACACAATGAGATTAATGAATTAGAGGCCAAGCATGGGTGCACCATGATTAGAGAATCATTAGACAAGAGTTGTTCACTCATTGGCTAACCCATCATCAATAACTGTTAGGTAAGGTAATGAGTCAGTTGGTGGAACTGTACCACCCACTAGAAATCATTAATCGTGGAGATTTTTGCATCTCTATAGAGGAAGTGTAGGGATCCAAAAAAATAGTGAGAGCTAATTTATCTAAAAATCAAAAACCTAAATAAATTGGTCAAGTCTTAATTACAAAATCTGACTAGAAACTTTGACTCTCTATAGAAAAATATTTGCATCTAATCCACTAGCCCATATCTTGGACACCCATAGACTGACCGAACCTAATTACAAGGATTGGCTCCAAAACTTCAAAATTATTTTGGATTCTAAGAAGTTAACTCATGTATTAGACCAGGATCTCCCTACCTTACCTGTTCGTCCATCCGCTGAACAAAGAGCATCTCTTGACAAATGGACGGATGAAGATAACAAGGTCAGAAACTACATGTTAGGCTTAATGTCTGATGAGCGTCAATGCCAACATGAAGATATCAAGACTGTCCGTCAAATGTTGGCTTTCCTATAAGAGTTGTTTGGTGAACAAAGTCGCACAGCCAAGTATAAGGTCACTAAATAACTTTTTAAGGCTAAAATGCATGATGGGCAGTCAGTCCAAGATCATTGTCTGATGATGATCAAGGACTTGGAAGAGCTTGAGAAGCTTGGAATGAAGTTAGACCAGAATCTATAGAATAACATAATTCTGCAATCCTTGACTGATGTGTATGGGCAGTTCATCATGAACTATCATATGCATAAACTTCAAAGTACTCTGACCAAACTTATGAACATACTGGTTACTGCTGAGCTTTCTATAAAAGGTTCTAAAGGCTCAGTACTTGCTATAGAACGAACTTCTTCCAAGAGAAAATTTTTTGAAAAGAAGAAGTCTGTGAAAAGGCAAAAGATGGAAGGTGGAAAGAAGAAGAAGGCAGAGCTGAAGAAGAAGGCCACTGACAAAGAAAAGTATTTTCATTGTAACATAGACGACCACCGAAAGTGGAATTGCCCTATATACCTAACCACCTTGAAGAATAAGAAGGAGATAGGTCCTTCTGGAGGTATGCTTATTATTGAATCTAACCTTATGATTTCTTTTGCATCCAGTTGGGTGCTTGACTTAGATTCTAGTGCTCATTTATGCACTTCCATGAAGGGTCTTGAGGATAGCAGGAGATTGAGGGATGGTGAGATGATCCTACATATTGAAAATAGAGCAAGAGTTGCTATTGTAGCCATGAGAACCTACCCTCTTTGACTACCATCTGGCATAGATTTAGTACTTAGGGATTGTTACTATGTGCCTGCTGCAAGCAAGAATTTGATTTTTATTTCATGTTTAGCTCAAGAAGGCTATGTAATTAGTTTTCTTAAGGATCATTGTAATATTCTATGAAAAAAATAAAATTGCAAGTGGTTTCCTCATTAACGGTCTCTATAAATTACATATTGAAGTATCTATCTTTAATATCGAGCAAAATGTGAATGCCATAAGATCAAAATGACCTAAGGATAGTCCAAATGATAGGTATCTATGGCACCTAAGGCTAGGTCATATAGCAGAAGATAGGGTTAACAAATTAGAAAAAATCGAACTATTGAGTCCGTTCACTTCGGAGTCATATCCAATTTGTGAATCATATCTTCATGGCAAAATGACTAAGCTCCCTTTTGTAGGACATGGGGAAAGGGTCACGAATCTACTTGCCCTAGTACATACTAATGTATGCAGCCCATTTGATGTGCCAGTTAGAGGCAACTTTGTCTACTTCATAATCTTTATCGATGATTTATCTCGATATGGGTACATGTATCTTATGAGACACAAGTCTGAAGCTTTTGAAAAGTTCAAAAAATTTAGATATGAAGTAGAAAAGCAAACTAAAAAACTCATTAAGATTCTTTGATCAGATCGAGGAGGTGAATATCTTAGTCGGGAATTCCTTGACTATCTCAAGCAAAATGGCATAATCTCTCAATGGACTCCACCTGGAACACCTTAACTCAATGGAATTTTAGAATGGAGGAACCAGACCCTATTAGATATGGTCCGATCCATGATGAGCTTCATAGACCTTCCGAATTTTTTTTGGGGTCATAGTCTATTAACTGCTAAATATATACTGAATAGAATTTTCTCTAAAACCATTCCTACCATACCGTATGAGATATGGTATGGTAAGAAACCAAGTTTGAGTCATCTCAGAATTTGGGGTTGTCCAGCTCATGTCAAAAGACAATAAGTGGAAAAGTTAGAGTATAGATCCTTTAGAGCTCGATTTATAGGATATCCTAAAAAGTCATTAGGGTATTATTTCTATATTCCAAAAGACCACAACGTAATTATTAGTCGGCATGCTATCTTTCTTGAAAAATAGTTTATTCAAGATAGCAGCATTAGAAAGCAGATCAAGCTTGAAGAGAAAGTCTCACAAGAGCAATGAGCTAAGGACCCCATGGAACCAAATTAGGTTGAGCCAATACAATCACTACCTCCTCCACCTCATAGATTGAAAAGGATTTTCTTTCCCCCTAAGAGGTACTTAGATACTATTTTAGAGGAAGTAGAGAAAATATTCCTCGTCGGTAATGGGGTTCATGGTGATGATCCTAAAACCTATGATGAGGCGATATCAGATATCGACTCCGAGAAATGGTTAGAGGCAATGAAGTTAGAAATTAACTCAATGCACTCAAACCAAGTCTGGACCTTGGTAGATCCATCGAAAGGTATAGTACCTATTGGGTGTAAGTGGATCTACAAGAGAAAGATTGGTGCAGATGGGAATGTGAAGAAATTCAAAGCTAGGTTAGTGGCAAAAGGGTATAGTCAGCACAAAGGCATTGACTATCGGGATACCTTTCGCCAGTAGCTATGCTAAAGTCCATCCACATATTGCTTGCTATTGTAGCCTATTTTGATTATGAAATATGGAAAATAGACATGAAAATGGCATTCTTAAATGGATACCTTAAGAAAGATATCTATATGGAATAGCTGCTAGGTGTCACATCCAGTGATGCTGATCACAAAGTATGCAAGCTACAAAGATCCATATATGGACTTAAGCAAGCATCTCGGAGCTAGAATACTCATTTTAATAATATGATCAAATTATTTGGTTTCATCAAAAATAAGGAGGAATCATGTATTTTAAAAAAGGTCAGTGGGCGTGCTATTATCTTCCTCGTACAATATGTGGATGATATCCTCCTTATTGGAAATGATATTTCTATATTGACCATAGTTAAAATATGGTTATCAAAAGAATTCTCCATGAAAGACCTAAGAGAAGCATACTTTATTCTAGGAATTAAGGTCTATAGAGATAGACCAAGTAGGATGCTAGGTCATTCACAAAAGATGTACATAGAGGAAGTACTAAAGAGGTTTAGCATGAAAAACTCTAAAAGAGGTTTGGTACCCTTCAGACATAGCATTCATCTCTCCAAGAAGATGTGCCCTAGCTCACCTAAGAAGATAGAATGCATGAGCATGATTCCTTATGCTTCAGCAATAGGAGCCTCATGTATGTCGTGTTATATACACGACCTGATATAGCCCATGCTGTGAGTGTTAGGAGCAGATATCAGTCAAATCCAGACAAAGAACATTGGACTTCTGTGAAATATATCCTTAAGTACTTGAGAAGAACTAAGGATATATTATTGATTTTTGATAATGGAGAACTCCAAGTCCAGGGATATACAGACTTGGATTTTATGTTCGATATAGATGATCGAAAGTCAACATCTAGGAGTCTGTTTATGTGTAATGGCGGTGCTGTCAGTTGGAAAAGTTCTAAGTAGATAGTGATAGCAAATTTCATCATGGAAGCAGAGTACATCGCTGCATCAGAAGCTGTGAAGGAGGCATTCTGCTATAAAAAATTTGCCGTAGAAATTGGAGTGATGCCATCAGATGTCATTCCTCTCTATTGCAATAATAATGGTGCCATAGCCCTTGCTAAGGAGTCAAGGTCTCATCAGAAATCCAAGCACATCGAGCAGTGATACCACCTCATCCATGATTACCTCGAGAAGGATTATATCGAGGTCGAGAGAGTCAACTCCATAGACAATGCGATAGACCCACTCACAAAGTCGTTGGGCCAGCAGAAGATCAAAACCCATCTTGAGAAGATGAGACTTAGAATTGTAGCCAATTGACTTTAGGTCAAGTGGAAGTTTGTTAGATATGTGTGCCCTAGAAGCCAAAATTGTCTAACACTTGTAATACACTTACAAGGGCAAAATTATAATTTTGACTATAAATAATAAAATAGACTATTTTCTATCATAGTGTGTATTTGAAAGTGCCTGTGATAAATTCCTTGAGTTAATGGTAATGATAGTTCATATTTTCAAGAGTTGAAAATTTTAGACATGAATTTTCATTATTAACTCATAAAGTGCTCCAGACCGTAGGATCATCATGAGGATGGTGATTGATCCGAAGGATTGGTGTATGATTGCTTCTTTAGGATAGATGAGTCTTGAGTCTGCGGTGTAGAGACACCGGAGCGAGAATACAGATACTTGTTAGAGAATGAGGGCACTGAGTGTGACCACCTCGAGTAGTCATGAGAAAGTCTACCTTCTCGTCAATGACTGGCTCGAAGCTACAATGGTGTGTCTGATTCTTTGACCTAAGGTGCATCGATAATTCACCTTGAGGGTGTTATAGTTTAACTACACCATAACTCGGTCTCCTAGCAATTCAAAATCCTGAGGTATATGTTGGCTATAACATGTTCATTGTAGAAATTAGATTGCACCAATAGGAGATCTATCTACCTCGGTAGATGAGGAGCAACCCTATGATGATCATGAGAATCAAGTCTGTAAGCCCATGGCCATGGCAGAGTAAAATGATAGAAAGAGTTTCTATTAGAGTTTTCACATCGGACTTGAATCGAATGATTAATTCATATGATGGAAATTAAGGATTGACGAGATCACCTTAAACCTAATCCGATCGAAGCTTAAGATAGAGAAACTTAATCACATAGGTAACTACACCGAGAGGTTCACTTTCAGTTCTGATAGGTTGTCACCATATGCTGCTAGGTGTCACTAGTGGATTTTGGAAGCAATTAGAATAATTTGGATGATCGATCATACTAGTTGTCTGAATCAAAAAAGTTCTGATCCATCGGAAGGTTTTTCGATGATGACAATGATAGAGATCATGACATATCCCATTACCATACAAAACTTAATCTAACTAGGTCACACAAATAAGGATTTAGATTTGAATATCATCAATTGGACTAACCCAATTCAATTGATTTGAATAAGATTCAATTAGGTTCAAGAAAATCATGCTAGCACACGATTGAGCCTGATATTCTCCTTCAACAATCATTAAAAGTTGTCTCGACTGAGCCAAATATATTTGGACTCACTCAGAAACCTTTACTTGGTCTCACTGGAGCTTGTCCAGGTTAGAAAATAGTTATCTTAATTTATAAGATAAATTTGAGACAACACCTGCCATTTTTCGTCATCTGCTAAATCTTTTTCTTTGACTTTGGTCAAACGTTGACCTTTGACACTTAGACAACTGCCCATGTGTCATGCACCCATAGGAGAGTAGATGGGGCTTTTTCTCCTACTAAAAGGAGGAAAGAGAGGGGGTGCATGCCTAGGGAGGCATGCGCCCAAAGAGGATGAGGATTGGAGTCCCATACGGATGGGACTCCAGTTGCTTCATGCTCTCTACTTGGGTGGCACCAAAGACTCTTCTTTGACCAGTCTTGGCACCACCAAAGGAGGTTTGTGAGGGACTCTAATTTGATTGGATCAGATGATGTCATCCCATCAATCAAATTTAGATTTGATTGCACAAAGAGCCATGATTGGCCGTGATGATGTGGTGCTGCATGGCGCAGCAGGATCTATATAAATCTTATCTACGCCTAAGATTAAGAGCTTTTGCCCTTTGCCCATGCCACATAGCCCCTCTCTCTTCTTCTCCATGCCTTCTTTAGATTCTCTCTCTTTTCTCCATGCCCAAAAGTTTTGGGCTTCAATTTGGTGCGATTCAAGCAAGAGAAAGGCGACAAGAAAGCAAGAAGGCAGCACTGCTGCAAGAGACAACACCCGATCTTCAAAAGATGTTTTGAAGATCTTCAAGATTAGATCCAGATCTGATCTTTGGAGTACAGATTAAGAAAGAAAAGATCTCTAGATCCTGCCTGGGTGGATACTGATAGAGGCTAAGCATTTGCGTGGCTATATCCAGAACCTCAGACAAACATCGGGATCATCATAGGATAATAGGATTACCCATAGTAAGTTATAATTAAATTAGATTTAGTTTATTTTATTTTTATTTTATTTTATCAGATAAATAAAATTAGATCTGAAGAGTCTTAGATCTGATTTGGATCTAAGAAAAAATTTTTGAAATATCCCTCTTGACCTAATCAGATCTGAACGAACCTGATCCGAAAAATAGGTTTTTTCCTTCACACTTTGACTGATATAGAATTTTATTCCTATGCTACTGATTTAGGTTTGAACCTATAGGATCATACATTAGAATTCATGATCCGATCGGATGGTTGATCAATGATTAAGAATCATTTTAAGGTTAAACGATCAATACGATTGATGTTTAACCTAGTGCATGTATTACAGGAGGTTTGATTAGCAATTTGATTAAGACAGAGGGCTAAGATTATGTCTTATTAAATATGATTTAATTAGATTTGGTTTGGACTTGATTGAATCAAGGTTAATTAGTTTATTGGATAAGCCAAGTGCAAGGAAGAATTAGTCCTAGTTCAATTAGAATTGGGATCAACCTAATTTTTTAATTTAATTATAAATTTAAATTAGAATTAAATCTAATTTAATTATATTTTTAATTTATTTAGAATCTAATTTAATTAGATTGAATTAATTTTGGTTTGATTTGGTTTGAGAAACCATGTTTGACCAAGTCAAACATGTAATCCTGATAAGACTAGGATCCATTCATCTTGCGCCACCTATATCCCACGCCCCCATGCCTATTTTTTAGAATTTTTTCATGAAAAACCCTTTCTCTTAGGCCTTCACATGTGCCCAACTCCCTTCCTTCTTTCTTACATGGCATGTGATTATGGACCAAGTCAAATTTGGAGAGCTGTTTTGAAATCAAACTCTATTTGATAGAGTTTGTTGCAATCAAAATTCCTCCCTTTTGCCACCTATACTCCTTATTTTTCTCTAAAATTTTCATGAAAATTAAAGAAGTTTTGTGTGACAAATATAGGTGGTCCACGCTAGAAAAAAGGAGGGGGTGCCCAAGTGTTGGGCATCCCAACTAGTTGCCTATTTTGGTCTTTCCTAGTCTAAGAGTTTGACCCAACAAGCACTCCTCTATATCTCTCTATATAAGATGAATTTTGAGCTGATTTTTAGATACATTTTAGATCATTGAGATACCTTAGAGGCGTGTGATAATCAAGGAGAAAAAGTATTAGGACATAGGGTTTTCATAGACACCAATCTAGGTGTCTAGGTGAGAGAATAGAGAAGAAGAAGAGGGTCTTCTTTTAGGGTTACGCTGTTCATCTCTTATCCTCCTTTTCTGAGATTATTTTTGAGTGTCTCAAATTTGAAATCTCTTTTCTTTCTTTTATTCTTTAGTAAAGTCCAAATTCAAAAGAAGAAAGTACCGAATTAACTATCGAAGAAAGATCAGCATAGTACTAGCATACTATGCTGATTTCCTGCATAGGACTTCTGATCGAGGTTCATGGGCTTGTGTGGACATCACTTAGAGGTCGGACGTATGTGCAGCTTGGAGCATCAGCCTCAAGCATGGATCAATAAGTTAGAACATCTAATTTGCATAGGTAATATAGATCTGATATGTTATTACACACCTGCATTAGATGTTGTGTAGATGCATATTGATATGATCAACATGATTTTTCTTCCTTATGTTTTAATTTTATAATTTAATCTCATGCCATAATCATATAATAGGATCTTAGATCTAGGTGTTCTCTATTTTTTAAAAATAAATTTTAATTTATTTTATCTTTTGCTGCCTGATCTTGAAAAAGTTTCAAGATCTAGTCTTGAAATCCTAGATCTATTTCCTTCAGGAAGACCAGTTCCAGTTCTAGCAGTAGGAATCTTACAACTTATATTTGAGTCTCGTATCATTATTCTTAGTGATTGTCACATTTGTCCTAGTTTCTTTTTGAATACCATTTCTTGTAAGTGCACTAACTGGCATCACCTGTCCCTGATACTAATTGATGTTCCATGATATCGCTCGAACACCAATTATCCTTGGCATCACAAGCCCCGATACCATGTTGCGGAAGCCCCTGATCTTTAGCATGGACCTGAAGGAACCTATGATGTTTTCTATGGATAGCACACCACCAATCCTCCACCTGGATCTGTAATGGGGTGCCTTCTTCCTTGGGCTTAATGGAGATGCCCCCTTCTCTAGGGCTTCTTCAAGAACCATAGGGTGGCAACTCTAGAGAGAAGAGAAGAAAGGAGTTGAGGGAGAAAAGGTCTATTTTGATTCCAATCATAAAAACCCTAATACATCCTATGTATTTATACATAACCATTAGGCCCAACCAAAAAACTCCTCGGCTAACCCAATACATGAAAGTACTTACCGAGCCCATGTATACCCATATCTCCCATGCTCTCATCCTCTGGATCTAGACCTGATCCATACATGAATTAGCCACCTTAAGACCTCTCAAATTAGGCCTTAAGATACCTCAAAATAGACCCTCGCGTAACTCTGCTTGCGCACTGAGCCAGCGCAGTCTTAGCACTGAGTCGGCTAAGTTCTACTAGGTTGGCTTCCTCTGAAACTGAGACAGCCCAGTCCCATGCCGTGCCAGCAGTTCCAAATGCGCAGCTCTCTATTTTGCCTGTGCTTTGAGATTAGCTGACCCAGTTTTGGATTGAACCGGCTAACCTATAGAAAATCCTTTTTCTATAGCCTTCAAGCTCTAGCTTTGGTTCCTTGCTCCATCTTGTGTCCCAGGTCTCCGAAGCACCAACCAAGCTCCTTGAAGCCCACAGCACCTAAACCTCAAGCCCGTGAAGAGCTATATGACACCTCCACCCTAGGACAACTCCTGTCCTGGCCCTAGGATCACACCTATCCTAGCCTCTCCAGAGCCTTCACCCTTGCTCCACCCGTGGCCTCCCAAGACTTGGGAGCATCACAAATCCTCACAGTCTCCACCTTGGTGCTCCCAAGCTTTGACAAACCTCTCGACAATGCCCTCCTGCACGATCACACTATCCCTATGCACTCGATTGCACCTATGCAAACATCACCTCCACCAATCCTCTTCAATTGAGGCCATTGAGATGATCGCCTCTACCACGAAGACCTATGTTTGCATCTCTGCACCACCCTAGAATTGTAGGATCCCTTCTACTTAGCAACTGCATCACTTTTTTTGGACTTACCTGGAGAACCCACAGCATTCCTATACCAGCACTCACTACAAACCCAGACATGGTCTCCTCAGAACTACACCTATCCTCCTGCGCATGCCGCTCCACCTGAAATTTTGCATCTCTGGTGCTAGTGCTAGGATATCGATCCTTCCGCACCCCTCTACTTTGAACTCATATCAAATTTCTCTCCAATTGTGAATCCAGCTCTCCGAAGCTCCACCTATATCCAAAGTCTACCTAATGCCATAGAAGCTGATTCTGTCATCGAGTTCCTCGAGGCCAACCATCCAACGCTGCACTGTTGGGCTTACCACTATGTCTCGAACACCGTCGCTGCCCCTTCGAGCCCTCCATGCTCTATGGACTCCTTTGAAGCCATCTCGGATATCTCTGCAACCCGTGGGCACTTTCGAAACCCAAGAGCTCATCCAACTCTTCTGAATCCAGCAACTGAATCCTATAGAATTTCACCCTAGTCCTTCTCTTTTGCCCTTACACTAGCCATCACTTTAGTTGCACTCGGAGAACCATCCTCCACCTGAATCGCAACTCTCGCTGGTGCTCCTGTAGAAGAAATCTGATCCATGATACTCTCGACTCTCTGAGACCTCCTGGCGCTCCCTGAGACCTCTTGGCTCTTCCTGAGACCTACTCCCAATCTTTCTAAGATACCACTGACACTCTCTGCTGAGATACACTCCTCGACTGCTACACCACTAAGCCTCACTCAACCCCATGCCTTCAGGAAAGCACTCCTACAACACTCCAATGCTCCTTGACTCATCTCTGCGCCACTCTATAGTCACTCAACCCTAACCTATTGGATATCCATGGATCATCCATCTCCATCACTCCCAAGGCTTTGCAAATCCATGCCCTGATCGAACCACTAAATACATTTTCGACTACTTCCTCACCTTTTAGACACTGAAGGATGTATAGTCACTTCTTCAGCCTTCCTTCGACCATTATCCCTTGGAAAACCTCTCTTCAACGATCCTACACTACCCATCTTCCTAGAGAATCTTGATGCTCTCTACTGAGATACCTTCCTTGACTACTACATTATTGAGCCTCTCTCAGCTCTGTATTTTCAGAAAAATACTACTACAACACTCCAGCGCTCCCTGCCTATCACATAACCATCATACACCCCGACCTTTCCACCAAAATCGATCAGCAAATTATAAACCAAATCCTTCCACCCCAAGAAAATCCCTTACCGTTAATCCTCTTAACCTCCACCTTCAACTTGCTGCTCCCAATTGGCAAACCATAGCAATAACAAGATAGATTTGAGACATACCATGGAATCCTTGTGCGGATTTTTGATTTCACCTTGTACGACTTCTCTTTCCCATCCATGCACCATCAGGCTCTGAAACTTGGCTCTGATACCATATTGTCCTCCATAATGTTCCAGGCATCATCTAGCTCTAATACCAAATTGTAAGCGCACCAACTGGCATCACCTCTCCCTGATATCAATTAATATTTCATGATATCGATCGAACATCAATTATCCTTGGCATCATAAGCTCCGATACCATGTTGTGGAAGCCTCTGATCTTTAGCACGAATCTGAAGGAACCTATGATGTTCTTTATGGGCAGCACACCACCAATCCTCCACCTGGATCTATGATGGGGCACCTCCCTCCTTAGGCTTGAGGGAGATGCCCTTCTTCTTTAGGGCTTCTTCAAGAACCCTAGGGAGGCAACTCTAGAGAGAAAAGAAGAAGAGAGTTGAGGAAGAAAAGGTCTGTATTGATTCCAACCTTGAAAATCCTAATACAACCTATGTATTTATACATAGCCATTAGGTCTGACCAAAAAACTCTTTGGCTAACCCAATACATGAAAGCACTCACCGAGCTCATGTACACCCATGTCTCCCATGCTCTCATCCTCTAGATCTAGATCCGACCCATACATGAATCAGCCATCTTAAGACTGCTCAAATCAGGCCTTAAGATCCCTAGGATCAACCCAGATGCTAACCCAAAATAGACCCTCGCGTAACTCTGCCCACGCACTAAGCTGGTTCAATCTCAGCATTGATTCAGCTAAGTTCCACTGGGTCGGTATAGTCTAAACTGAGCCGGCCCAGTCCTGTGCCATGCCAGCAGTCCCAAACGTGCAGCTTTCTATTTTGCCTGTGCTCTGAGACTTAGCTGATCCAATTTTGGACTGAGCTGACTAATCTACAGAAAATTTTTTTTCTGCAGCCTTCAAGCTCCAACTTTGGTTCCTTGCTCCACCTTGTGTCCTAGGTCTTCAAAGCACCAACCAAGCCCCTTGAGGCCCTCAATACCTGAACCTCAAGTTTTTGAAGAGCTAGATGCCGCCTCCATCCTAGGACAACTCCTGTCCTAGCCTTAGGACCACACCTATCCTAGCCTCTCCGGAGCCCTCATCCTGGCTCCACCCATGGCCTTCCAAGGCTTGGGAGCACCATAAATCCTCACATTTTCGTAGGCCTTTTGTATTGAAAATTGTATCCCAAAGCCAATCGTTAGCCTTTGATAGTTGAGATATTGTAATTAATTTATTAATTAATAAAAATATTTTAGAATCTTTTTCATCATAAGTTTACATCTTCTAATGAACTCCATTGTTGTGATGAAGTCTTTAGGACTATTTAATTTTGATAAAAAAAAATTTATCGATTAGTCCTTAAATTTGTTCACGATCAAATGATAGGCTGTTAATTAGGACGACAACATCTATATGCCATATAGGTTGGTTGTCCTCTTAACTAAGATGTGTGGAGACACAGGTATGGCATACAGGTGAGATATATGGGTGCATCATCATTGAATGTGACCAACTTCAGAGCATTCTGCTATCAAAAATGTCTTCGATGGGATATAAGTATAAGTATCCCTTAGACCTAAGATCACCTCAGTAACTTGCAAGCAACTCACTGTGCTTTGATATTGGACTAACTGAATTTCTAATTCAGTAATGGAAGGCTTCTGAATACAGTCAAGTACTTACGAAGTTGGAGTGTGATTAAGATGAAATTGACCACTCCAAGAGTTGGAGAAGAATGTATCACTATATTTCAATATAGCAAAACCTTAGCTAGGATAATCCATCAGATGGATTTGATATTTTGAAATATAATGTGGACAACCTAATCAAAGTTGATAGTTGAACTCTGATGTGTCCTACGAGCATTGTGGTCAAGGGGATGAATTATATGAAAACTATATCTACATGGATTCTAAGAATGGTGTTCTACACCTTCGACCTATCCGACCATCGGGTATCATTGCTAGATGGTTATTTTGATTGATACAAAAGTTTATTCCTATGCTATTGACTTAGGTTTGGACCTATAAGGTCACACACATTAGAGCTTATGATCTGATTGGATGGTTGATCAATGATTATAAATTATTTTAGGGTTAAATAATCAATACGATTGGTGTTTAACCTAGTGCAAATATTGTAGGAGGGCCGATTAGCAATTGGATTGCTAATTGGCTTAATTTAATTAAGTCAATAGGCTTAGATTAAATCTAATTAAATATTATTTATTTAAATTTAGTTTGGGTTTGATTGGATCAAGTTCAATTGGTTTATTGGATAGGCCAAGTGAAAGAAAGAACTCATCCTAGTCTAACTAGGACTTGGATTAACCCAATTTTTTAATTTGATTAAAATATAAATTAGAATTAAATCTAATTTAATCTAATTTAATTAAATTCTTAAATGAGTTAGGGTCTTATTTAATTGGATTGATTTAATCTTGATTTTATTTGGTTAAAAGATCTTGTTTGACCAAGTCAAAATACGAGTCCTAGTGTGACTAGGACTCCCTATCTCCTTGCACCACCTTGGTCCCAATGCCCCTCATACCTATTTTTAGGTATTTTTCATGGAATATCTCTTTCTTCCTAATTTCCATGCCCCCTCTCTCCCTCCAAGTCATATTTGGAAGTTAGGTGGAAAACCAAGTCAAAGGAGGAATTGGTTTTGCTTAGGATTCTATGAGATAGAATCCTTATTGACCAAAACATCTTCCCTTGAGTACCACCCCATCTTTTAATTAATTCTTCTCTTATTCTATAAAAATAATCTTTTTTTTTGTGTTCCCTCCCTTATTGGTCTATGCCAAAAATTATGGAGGAGGTGCCCAAGAGTTGGGTGCCCCAACAACTTCCCGTGTTTGGATATTCCTAGTCTAGGAATTTGATCTAACTTGGACTCTTCTTTTTCCCTATTTATTGAATGAATTTTATTTTAATTTTTTCATGAAATATAGAGCTTTGGGAGAGGTTTAGGGTGTGCAAAAATCAAAGAAAGAGGATCCTTGGGCGTTGGGGTTCCATAGGCATCAAACTAGGTGTCTAGGTGAGAGAAAAGAGAAGAAGAAGAGGGTCTTCTTCTAGGGCTATTTTATTTTCAATCTCTCCTCCTTTTCTTTGAGTTTTTTTGAGAGAGTATTAAATCAAAAAACTCTCATCTTTCTTTTCATATTTTGGAGAGTCCAAATTTTGAAGAAGGAAGCATCAGAGCGACCGTCGAAGATGGATCAGCACAGTACTAGCATGCTGTGCTAATTTCCTGCATCGGACTTCAGATTAGAGATTGTAGGCTTGTGTGGATGAGTCCTAGAGACCGAATGCATGTGTAGCTCATGACTTCATCCTCAATCTTGGATCAGTAAGTTAGAACATCTAAACTTGCTCAGATAATAGATCTGATCTATTAACATCATACCTGCATTTGATGTAGTGTAGATCTAGGTTGATTTAATCAACCTTTTACTTTCTTATTTGATTTTAAATTTTAATTTAATATCATGCCTTGATCATATAATAGATCTGATATCTAGATATTTATATATTTATTTAAATAAATATTTGATTTATTTAAGTCTTCCGCTGTAAGATCTTGAAAAAGTTTTCAAGATCTACCTATAAAATCCTAAATCTGGTTTCTTCAATTGGTATCAGAGCAAGATTCTTATTACATGATTTTTATGCATATCTGGATTATTTCTTAGATTAGATCTAATTTATAATCTAATTATTAAATCTAAAATTTAAAAATAAAATAAAATATTTTAGATTGCATGGACTGCCATAAGATTGTCCTATTGTAAGGTTTACCTCTTACAGTGAATAGGTTGTCCTAGTACGTGCTAATCTAAAATATTGATCATAAAATTTTAGATTAGATCTAAGAGATTTTATGATCTAATTAAAAATATTTTAATCTGATTTCAATCATCATAAATATGTTAGATTTGATCTAGGAAGATTTATAATTGATTATTATTGAAACTATTTCAAGTACATGAACCTGTAATTTTTTGATTAGGTTCTAGGAGTATAAATTGAAGATCCTATGACATGAATCATAACACATTGGGTTAATGGGTTAGTGGGGATTAGGTCCGTTAATTAGGTTAGACCTAGGGTTACGTTAAAGAATGGATTTAATTAGAGAATTGACTAAATCTAATCAATTGTTATCTTAGATTAGGTCAAGGATTCTCTAGATCAATTGCAATAGTTGTAGTTGGTCAAGTCCATATCTTTAACAAGACCCAAGATGGACTTGATTCTTGGCTATGTGGTCTAGCATGAACTATTAGATTGATCTAATTGAAACTAATTAAACTAGTTGGTATATAAGTTAAACCAAACTAGTGGTTTTTAATTTTTAGTCCACTTACCTGATCATTTCTGATGGTGTCTAAGGCAAGCTTGGCAAACTCTTCCACTGATCGAACTTACTTGGCCTCTTGGTGAGATTATATTTTGATCAGATCGCTTGACTATTTGAGCTAGTCCATGTTAGCTAGGTAAATCAATTTGACTGATTTAGGTGCTCCTAAAGCAGCCTATTAATGATCTCTCTTAAGCTGACTTAGTGAAGTTAGTGGGAGGATCATGATAGGCTGGTTAGTTTGATCTACTCACTTTTATAAATAAATCCTCTAAAATTATTTGGTTCCTAAAATGAAATAGTTATATGATAACTGGATCATAGCCTTCCATTAAAGTGGATGATAATGGGTCCATCAGTTGGATAATCATTGAAGGCCCAAAGGCCTAGTGCTTATCGATTGATGGAATTATCATTTATTATATGATCTCTTGGATACATCTTTCTAAATGGTGGTCAGGTGGGCCAACCAAAGTTGGGCCTGATCATTCATTGATTGGATGGGACAAGTATGATCATATTAATGGTTGGACCTAACTGGATCCTTTTCTGAGAAGGCCAAAGCCAATTGATCAAAGCCTGGGACAAAATTTAAATATTAAAAATTATTTAGAGAAATAATTGATTATGAATCTACCCTTAGATGTACATGGGTGGGCCAACCAAAGTTGGACTTGTGTACAGTCTATGTGGATTCTAGTACCCACTAAGAAATTAGGATAATTCCTTGAATTGGAGGTAGAGGCTACCAATTCGAATAAAATAGTAAAAAAAATCTTTTGATTAAAGTCCAAATCTTTAGGTTTAATGAATCAATTACTAAATAAATTTTGGTTTTCCTTCGTGCAGACATGGCCACTTCTCTATCGCTTCGATCATTGTTGGACAATGATAAGTTGGTGGGACCCAACTTTGGTAGCCGATACCGAAAGTTGAAGATTATCCTGGAGCATGAATAGATCCTAAATGTGTTGATGGATCTTGCACCTGAGGAGGCAGCTACCAATGCACGTGGAACATTCAGAGATACTTATCAAAAGTGGCTCAGTGACCAAACCAGGGTGCGTTGCATTATGCTGGCTGCGATGGGTGATGAGTTCAGTCACAAGTTTGAGATAGCTCAGCCAAACAAAATGCTCCAAGTGTTGGAGAATTTTTTTGGCACACACGATGATGTTGAGAAGCATAAGACTAGTTGTGCCATCTTCAACACTAGAATGCAGGATGATGCCTCTATCACTGATCATGTATTGTACATGATCGAGCTGATAGAGCGCTTAAGCAAGCTCGGCTTTTTCTTGCACAAATAACTTGGAAAAGATGCAATACTGAACTTGCTGCCCAAGTCTTATCTCCCATTCCTTACACATTATAGAATGTCAAAGCCTGAAGTGGACTACCATGGGTTACTGGGTTTACCTTAGAACTTTGAGAAGGATCACCAACTCCATAAGAAGTCGGAGAACTTAGTGGAAGGTTCGTCTTCTCGTTCTCGATCCTTTGGAAAAGAAAAGAAGAACAAGAAGAAGAAAGCCAAGAAGATGCATGTTCATGTTAGGATACTTGTGCAGGCTCAGACCCCAATGATCAAGCCCAATAAGGATCAAGCCGAATGCTTCTTTTATAAGAAGCGGGGGCACTAGAAGAGGAACTGTTCTTAGTACATTGCCTCCCTAGATTCGAATAGGAAGAGAAAGAAGCAAGCTATTGGTGGGCAAGGTATTTATATGATAACTTCTTGCAATTTCTCTATTTGTGATATTACTGATTGGGTATTGGATACCGGTAGCCCTTACCATATTTGTTATTCGTTGCAGGGGCTGTAGGTTAATAGAAGATTTGAGCAAGGCGAGAGATTCCTAAACATTGGAGATGGAAGACCAGTTCCAGTTCTAGCTTTAGAAATTTTAAAACTTGTATTTGAATCTCATACCATTATTCTTAGTGATTGTCATTTCTGTTCTAGTTTTTTTTTAAATATAATTTTTGTTGGCCTTTTGGCCATGAACAATTATGAAATTTCAATAAAGAAATGAGTTTGTAATGTCATTATGAATGGTGTTATTGCTTTTTGTGGATAATTGAATAATGGTG
The DNA here is from genome assembly GCA_006176705.1 of Cocos nucifera. Classification (NCBI taxonomy): domain Eukaryota; kingdom Viridiplantae; phylum Streptophyta; class Magnoliopsida; order Arecales; family Arecaceae; genus Cocos; species Cocos nucifera. The sequence continues at coordinate 172,839 of QRFJ01000888.1, read as the reverse complement.
TATATATGTTATCACAACCTGTTAATGTAGTCTATTCTACTGGCAAGCACCTTAGATTAGATAGTGTATCAGATATCTACTTATGGCACTGTAGGCTAGGTCATATAAACAAGAATATGATAAATAGGTTGACTCAGGAGGGAATCCTTGAAGTTAATGATTGTGAATCAATTCCAACCCATGAGTCCTATCTTCTTGATAAAATGATCAAGTCATCTTTTACTAAAAAAGGTGAGAGAGCCAATGAGCTCTTAGGTCTAGTACATACTGATGTATGTGTACCAATGAGCACAAGTGCCAGAGATGGATATGTCTACTTCATCACTTTCATAGATGATCTATCCAGATATAGATATGTCTATCTGATGAAATATAAGTCGAATTCTTTTGAAATGTTCAAACGATTCTAAAGTGAAGTAGAAAACAAACTAGAAAAAATATTAAAACTCTTCGATCTAACCGAGGAGGAGAATACCTTTCTGATGATTTTTTCATATATCTAGAAGAGAATGGAATTCTCTCCCAGTGGACTCCTCCTAGAACACCATAGCATAATCGTGTGTTTGAAAGGAGAAATCGAACTTTGTTAGACATGGTTCGATCCATGATGGGATTTGCTAGCTTGTCGATATCCTTTTGGAGATATGCACTCGAATCGACTTGTTATCTATTAAATTAGATTTCAAGTAAGTTTGTAGTTAAAACTCCATATGAGATATGGATAGGGCGTAAGCCAGTACTTTCATACCTTAGGATTTGGGGGTATCCGACTTATGTCAAATAGTTAGTTACAGACAAACTTGGACCTAGGTCTGACAAGTGTGCATTCATAGGATACCCAAAAGAGACTAATGGATACTATTTCTACCATGCTGATGAATAAAAGGTGTTCGTCAGCCTTAGGGAAACCTTTTTGGAAAAGAAGTTTCTTGATGATGGAACTGTTATCTCTAAGGTTGAACTTGATGAAGTTCAATAGGTAGAAAGTCTGACATAGAATGTTGAACCTAAGTCAGATTTGACCAGATCAGATCTAAAGCCTAGTGAACCCGCACCATTAAGGTAATCCGATAGAGTACCACGCCATCCGAATAGATACTATGGATTCTTGGTCTAGGATGGTGATCTCATCGAACTTGATGAGAATAATGAGGATCTGATCACTTATATGGATGCGATGCAGAGATCCAACTCTGAGAAATGGCTAGAAGCCATGAGATCCGAAATGGATTTCATGAAGGTCAATGATGTATGGACATTAGTTGACCCACCTGAAGGGATTAAACCCATTGGGTGTAAATGGGTCTTTAAATGGAAGAGGGGTGTAGATGAAAAGGTGGAGACCTATAAAGCCCATTTGGTTGCCAAGGGATATTGTCAACGTTATGATATTGACTATGACGAGATGTTCTCTCCTTTGGCAATGCTCAAGTCCATTCGGATCATGCTTGCCATTGCTGTCCATCTGAATTATGAAATCTGGCAGATGGATGTGAAGATAGCTTTTCTAAATGGAGAGCTAATCGAAGAGATGTATATGATACAACCTGAAGGGTTCACATCCATAGATGAGTCTAAGGTGTGCAAGCTTCAGAGATCCATTCATGAATTGAAGCAGGCATCTCGAAGTTAGAACATGCATTTTGATAAAATGATCAAAACGTATGGCTTCGTTAAGAATGGAGAAGAACCCTGCATTTACAAATGGGCAAATGGTCTAGCAATAGTATTCCTTATTTTGTATGTGGACGATATTTTCTTAATTGAAAATGACATCCCCACACTACAAGGAATAAAAGTCTGGTTGTCATCACAGTTCCAATGAAGTACTTTGGTGAAGCATCCTACATCCTAGGGATGAAGATCTATAAGGATAGATCTAAAATGATGCTTGGTATATCCCAGTCCACGTACATAGAAACTATGCTGAAGAGGTTCAGCATGGAGAAATCCAAAAAGAGCTATATTCTGATAGGCCAAGGAATTTCTCTCTATAAGAAGGATTATCCGACAACTCCAAAAGAGAGATAGCGTATGAGTAGAATTCCATATGCTTCGATAGTGCGGTCTATTATGTATGCAATGATATGTATAAGACCAGACATGGCATACTCACTAGGAATAGTGAGTAGACATCAGTCTGACCCTAGAGAAAATCACTAGAAGGTGGTTAAAACCATCCTTAAGTATTTGAGAAATACTAGGGACCAATGGTTGGTTTGTGGTGAGTTAGATTTGAAGCTAGTGAGGTTTACAGACTCCAGCTTTCAATCTGATCATGATGATAGTAAAAGTGTGTTGGGATACATCTTTACTTTAAATAGTGGAGCCATCTACTGGAAAAGTTTCAAGTAGCATATACTGACTGACTCAGTTTGCGAAGCAGAGTACATGGCAGTATCAGATGCGGAAAAGAAAGCTATGTGGCAGAGAAAGTTCATCACCGAGCTTGGAGTAGCACCCTCCATTGATGGTCCAGTCCTACTCTACTATGATAGCACTGGCCCCAAAGCTTAAGCAAAGGAACCGAAGGCACACCAGCAAACAAAGCACATTCTGTGCTGCTTCCATTTAGTCCATGAGATCGTGGATCATGGTGACATCAACCTTCAAATGATCGACGAAAAGGAGAACCTAGCTGACCCCTTCACTAAAGCCCTGGCAATCAAGAAGTTTGACAACCATAAGTCGAAGATGGGTATTAGATATTATGCCGAGTGGCTTTAGGATAAGTGAAAGTTGTTGGAAATTATGTCCCAAAGCCAATCATCAGCCTGTTGATGATTAAGATATTGTAATTGATTTGTTAGTTAATACAAATATTTTAACATATTTTTCATCATATGTTTACATCTTCTAATGAACTCCATTGTTGTGATGAAGTTCTTAAGACTGTTTAGTTTTGATAAAGAGAGGATTTATCGATTAGTCCTTAAATTTGTTCACGACCAAATGATAGGCTGTGAATTAGGACGACAGCATCTATCAAGCATAGGTCGCTATATGCCATATAGGTTGGTTGTCCTCTTAACCAAGGTGTGTGAAGACATAGGTATGGAATACAGATGAGATATATGGGTACATCATCATTGAACATGACCAACTCCAGAGCATTCTGCTATCGAGAATGTCTCTGATGGGATATAGGTATAAGTATCCCTTAGACCTGAGATCACCTCAGTGACATGCAAGCAACTCACTGTGCTTTGGTACCAGACTAACTGAATTTCTAATTCAACAATGGAAGGCTTTTGGGCACAGTCAAGTACTTGTGAAGTTGGAGTGTGATCAAGATGGAATTGACCACTCCAAGAGTTGGAGAAAAATGTATCACTGTATTTCAATATAGCAAAATCTTGGCCACGATAATTCATCAGATGGATTTGATATTTTGAAATACAATGTGGACAACCTGATTAAAGTTGACAGTTGAACTCTGATGTGTCCTACGAGCATTATGATCAAGGGGATGAATTATATGGAAACTATATTTGCATTGGTTCTAAGGATGGTGTTCTACACCTTCGACCTATCCGACCGTCGGGTATCATTACTAGATGCTCACTTCGATTGGTATAGAAATTTATTTCTATGCTATCGACTTAGGTACGAACCTATGAGGTCACACACATTAGATCTTATGATCTGATCGGATGGTTGATCAATGATTAAGAATCGTTCTAGGGTTAAACAATCAATATGATTGGTATTTAACCTAGTGCAAGTGTTGCAGGAGGATCGATTAGTAATTGAATTGCTAATTAACTTAATTTGAATAAGCCAATAGGTTGAAATTAAATCTAATTAAATATAATTTAATTAAATTTAGTTTGGCCTTGATTGGATCAAGTCCAATTGGTTTATTAGATAAGCCAAGTGCAAGAAAGAACTAGTCCTAGTCTAACTAGGACCCGGATTAACCAATTTTTTTAATTTAATTAGAAAATAAATTAGAATTAAATCTAATTTAATTAAGTTCTTAAATGGATTAGAACCTTATTTAATTAGGTTGGTTTAATCTTAATTTTATTTGGTTAAAAGATCTTGTTAAGTCAAAATGGGAGTCCTAGTGTGACTAGGACTCCCTATCTCCTTGCGCCAGCTTTGTCCCAATGCCCCCCATACCTATTTTTAGGTATTTATCATGGAAAATCACTTTCTTCCTAATTTTCATGCCCCTTCTCTCACTCCAAGTCCTATTTGAAAGTTAGGTGGATGACCAAGTCAAAGAAGGAATTGGTTTTGCTTAGGATTCTATGAGATAGAATCCTTATTGACCAAAATATCTTTCCTTGAGTGCCACCCCCTCTTTTAATTAATTCTTCTCTTATTCTATAAAAATAATCTCCTTTTTTGTGCACCCTACCTTGCTGGTCTACGCCAAAAATTATGGAGGAGGTTTCCAAGAGTTGGGCACCCCAACAACTTTCCATGTTTGGATATTTCTTGTCTAGAAATTTAACCTAACTTGGACTATTCTTTTCCCTTTTATTGGATGAATTTTGCTCTAATATTTTTCTAAAATATAGAGCTTTGGGAGAGGTTTGGGGTGTGCAAAAATTAGAGAAAGAGGGTCCTTGGGCATGGGGGTTCCATAGGCACCAAATTAGGTGCCTGGGTGATAGAAAAGAGAAGAAGAAGAGGGTCTTCTTCTAGGACTATTTTATTTTCAATCTCTCCTCCTTTATTCTGAGTTTTTTTTTAAGAGAGTCTTAGATCAGCAAACTCTCATCTTCCTTCTCATATTTTGGAGAGTCCAAATTTTGAAGAAGGAAGCATCGAATAGACCGTCGAAGAAGGATCAACATAGTACTAGCATGCTGTGCTGATTTTCTACATCGAACTTTAGATCAGAGTTCGTAAGCTCGTGTGGACAACTCCTAAAGGCTGGACGTGTGTGTGGATCATAACATCATCCTCAAGCCTGGATCAGCAAGTTAGAACATCTAAACTTGCTCAAGGTAATAGATCTGATCTATTAACCTTATACCTGCATTTGATGTAGTGTAGATCTAGGTTGATTTAGTCAATCTTTTACTTTCTTATTTGATTTTAATTTTTGATTTAATATCATGTCTTGATCATATAATAGATCTAAGATCTAGGTATTTATATATTTATTTAAATAAATATTTGATTTATTTAAGTCTTCCACTGCAAGATCTTGAAAAAGTTTTAAGATCCACCTATAAAACCCTAGATCTGGTTCCTTCATTTTGGCCAAAGAAAATTATGAAATTTCAATAAAAAAAAAGTTTTATAATATCATTATGAATGATGTTACTATATTCTCTGGACATTTGAACAATGGTGTATATATGTTATCACAACCTATTAATGTAGTCTATTCCACTGGCAAGCACCCTAGATAAGATAGTGTGTCTCATTTGTACTTATGGCACTGTAGGCTAGGTCATATCAACAAGAATAGGATAAATAGACTAACTCAAGCGAGAATTCTCAAAGTCAGTGATTATGAATCACTTCCATCTTATGAGTCTTGTCTTCTTGAAAAAAATGATCAAGTCATCTTTTACTGTAAAAGATGAGAGAGCCACTGAGCTCTTAGGTCTAGTACATACTGATGTATGTGGACCAATGAGCACTAGTACCGAGATAGATATCTCTACTTCATTACTTTCATAGATGATCTATATAGGTATGGATATGTCTATCTGATAAAACATAAGTTAGAGTCATTTGAAATGTTCAAACAATTTTGAAGTGAAGTAGAAAAATAAACTGGAAAGAGTATTAAAATTCTTCGATCTGTCCGAGGAGGAGAATATCTTTTTGGTGAGTTTCTTATATATCTAGGAGAGAATGGGATTCTCTTCCAATGGACTCTTCCAAGAACACCACAGCATAATGGTGTGTCTGAAAGGAGGAATCAGACTTTGTTAGATATGATCCGATTCATGATAGATTTTGCCAGCTTGCTGATATCCTTCTAGAGATATGCACTTGATTCGGCTGACTATCTTCCAAATAGAGTTTTAAGTAAGTCTATAATTAAAATTCCATATGAGATATGGACAGAACGTAAACCAGCACTTTCGCACCTTAGGATTTGAGGGTGCCCGACTTTTGTAAAATGGTTAATCTCAGATAAACTTGGACCTAGGTTTGATAGATGCACATTCATAGGGTACCCCAAAGAATAAAAAATGTATATTTTCTACCATGCTGATGAATAAAAAATATTCGTCAGCCTTAAGGCAATCTTTTTAGAAAAAAAGTTTCTTGGTGAATGAACTATTATCTTTAAGATTGAACTTGATGAAGTTCAATAGATAGAAAGATCGATACCTGTAGCTGAACCTGAATCAGATTTGATTAGATCAAATTTGGAGCTCAGTGCACCTTCATCATTAAGACGATCTGGTAGAGTACCGTGTCAGTCAGATAGACACTATGATTTCTTAGTCCGGGATGGTGATCCCATCAAACTCGATGAGAATGATGAGGATCCAATTACTTATATGGATGCAATGCAGAGGCCTGATTCTAAGAAATGGCTTAAGGCCATGAAATCTGAAATGGATTCCATGAAGGTCAATGATGTGTGAACATTGGTTGACTCACCTGAAGGGGTTAATTCCATTGGATGTAAATGGATCTTCAAAAGAAAGAGGAGTGCAGATAGGAAGGTGGAGACCTATAAAGCCCATCTGATTGTCAAGAGATATCATCAATATTATGGTATTGACTATGATGAGACATTCTTTCTTGTGGCAATGCTCAAATCCATTCGGATAATGCTTGTTATAGCTATCCATCTGGACTATGAGATCTGGCAGATGGATGTGAAGATGGCTTTCCTCAATGGAGAGCTAACCAAAAAAGTGTATATGATACAACTTGAGGGTTTAACATTTACAGATGAGTCCAAAGTGTGCAAGCTTCAGAGATCAATTTATGGATTGAAGCAAGCATCTCAAAGTTGAAACATGCATTTTGATAAGGTGATCAAAACGTATGGCTTCGTTAAGAATGAAGAAGAGCCCTACATTTACAAGTGGGCAAATGGTCTGGCAGTGGTATTTCATGTCTTGTATGTTGATGACATTCTCTTAATTGAAAATGATATCCCCGCACTATAAGGAATAAAAGTTTGGTTGTCATCTCAGTTCTCCATGAAGGACTTGGGTGAAGCATCCTACATTCTGGAAATAAAGATCTATATGGATAGATCTTAAAGGATGTTTGGGTTATCCCAATCTACGTACATAGAAAATATGCTGAAAAGGTTCGGCATGGAGAATTCCAAAAAGGTTGATCTCACGATAGACCATAAATTTCTCTCTCTAAGAAGGATTATCCAATAACTCCTGAAGAGAGAGCGTATGAGTAAAGTCCCATATGCTTCGATTGTGGGATCTATCATGTACGCCATGATATGTATGAGATCAAATGTAGTATAGTTACTAGGAGTAGTGAGTAGATACCAATCTGATCCAAGAGAGAATCACTAAAAAGTGGTAAAAGCCATCCTTAAATATTTGAGAAATACTAAGGACCAATTGTTGGTTTATGGTGAGTCAGATCTAAAACTTGTACGGTTTACTAATTTTAATTTTCAATTTGACCATGATGACAATAGAAGCATGTCGGGTTATGTATTTACCCTAAATGGTGGAGCCATTTGTTGGCAGAGTTCCAAGCAGCATACTATTGCAAACTCTGTTTGTAAAGCAGAGTATATCATAGCATCAGATGCCACGAAGAAAGCTGTGTAGCTGAGAAAATTCATCACCAAGATTGGAGTAGGACCCTCCCTTAATGGATCAGTCCTGCTCCACTGTGACAGCATTGGTGCCATTGCTTTGGCAAAAGAACCAAAAGCACACCAGCGAATGAAGCACATACTGCACCGCTACCATCTAATCTAAGAGATCGTGGATCAAGGTGACATCGATCTTCAGAAGATCAACGAAAAGAAGAACCTGACTGACCCCTTCACTAAAGCCCTAGTGATAAAGGAGTTCGACAATCACAAGTCGAAGATGGATATTAGATACGGTGCCGAGTGGCTTTAGGATAAGTGGGAGTTGTTGAAAAATATGTTCCAAAGCTAATCGTCGACCTATTGATGGTTGTGCTATCTTATATTTATAATTAATTTATTAATAAATAAAATAAATATTTTAATATTTTCATCATAAAGTCTACATCTTCTAATGAACTTTATTATTGTGATGAAGTCATTAGGACTACTTAGTTTCGATAAAGAGAGGATTTATCGATTAGTTCTTAAACAGTTCACGATCAAATGATATGCTGTTAATTAGGATGATAGCATTTATCGAGTATAGATCGTTGTATGCCATATAGATTGATTGTCCTCTTAACTAAGGAGTGTGGAGACATTGGTATGGCATACAAGTAAGATGTATGGATACATCATCACTGGACATGATCAATTCCAGAGCATTCTACTATCAAGAATTGCTCTGATGGGATATAGATATAAATATCCCTTAGACATGAGATCACAATAGTAGCTTGCAAGTAACTCACTGTGCTTTGGTACTAGACTAACTAAACTTTTAATTTAGTAACAAAATATTTTTTTGCATGGTCAAGTACTTGTGAAGTCGGTGAGTGATTAAGTTGGGATTAATCACTCCAAGAGTTGGAGAAAAATGCATCATTGTATTTCAATATAGCAAAAACCTTGGTCAAGATAATCTATAAGATGAATTTGGTATTTTGAAATACAATATGGATGACCTAATCGGGGTTGACAGTTAAACTCTAAGTTATCCTATGAGCATTTTAGTCATGGGGATGAATAATATGCAAACTATATCCACATGGGTTCTAAGGATGTTGTTCTATACATTCGACCTATCCGATCGTTGGGCACCATTGCTAGATGGTCACTCTGATTAGTACTAAAATTTATTTCTATGCTACTAGCTTAGGTTTGAACCTATGGGATCATACACATAAGAGTTCTCAATCTGATCAGATGGTTGATCGATGATTAAGAATCATTATTAGGTCAAACAATCAATATGATTGATGTTTGACCCAATGCAAGTGTTGCATGAGGATCGATTAGAAACTAGATTGCTAATTAACTTAATTTGATTAAGCCTAAGGGCTGAGATTAAGTTTAATTAAATATAATTTAATTAGATTTGGTTTAGGCTTGATTGGATCAAGTCTAATTGGTTTATTGGATGAGCCAATTGCAAGGAGGAACAAGTCCTAGTTCAATTAGGACTAGTATCAACCTAATTTTTAATTTGATTAGAAAATTAAATCAAAATTTAATTTAATTTAATTTAATTTAATTATGTTATTAGTTGGACTAAGACCTAATCTAATTGGGTTAATTAAATTTTGATTTAATTTGGTCCAAGAATTAAGTTGGACCAAGTCAAAATAGGAGTCCTAATATGACTAGGACTCCCTATTCTTGCCCATCCTAATTCCCAATGCCCATGCATTTTTTTTCTTTGGATTTTTTCATGAAAATCTTCTCTCCCAGGCCTTCACGTGTGCTCCATCTCCTTCCTTTCTTTCTTACTTGGAAAATTCCATGTGGACTAAGTCAAAGGAGTTTGATTTGGTTTAAATTCTATGAGATAGAATTTTAAGCAACTAAAACTCCTCCCTCTTTGTGCCGCCCACACCTCTGATTTTTTGGTGATTTTTTAATAACTTTTGAGAAGGTTTTATGTGATGAAACCTGATGGTCCATGAAAAAGAAAAGGAGGGGCGCCCAGGAGTTGGGCATCCCAAGTCTAGCCCAATTTGGGGATCACTTGATTAGGTATTTGACCTAGACAAGGATTCCTCCATATCTTTCAATATAAAAGGTCTTTTGATCTAATTTTTTCTATGATACTAGATATTAGAGAGATCACCTTGGGTGTGGAGAGGCTAGGCACAAAGAGACTTAGGTGAGTGATTTGTATAGGCACCAATCAATGTATCTTGGTGAGAGATAACGAAGAAGAAGAGGGTCTTCTTCTAGGATTTTCTCCAAATCTTTTCCTCCATCTTTCTTATGATTTCTGAGAGGAGTCTTAGGTTTAAAGCCTCCTTTTTCATCTTCTTGATATTGGAGTGTCCAAAGTCTCGAAGAAGGAAGATTCAGATCAACCATCAAAGAAGTATCAGCACAGTTCTAGCAAACCGTGCTGATCTTCGGTATCAGACTTCTAATCCGATCGAGGACTCATATGGACAACCTATAGAGGTCAGATCCATGTGCGGCTTGGAACAACAATCTCAAGAATGGATCAGTGAGTTAAAAAACTCAAATTTCAAAGGTAAGGGTGATTTAATCTTCTTGTTACACATCTAGATTAGATCTAGAATAGTCTGCTATTGATATGATCAACATATAACTTTTTAATATTTTAATTTTTAATTTAATATCATGCTTTGATCATGTAATAGGATCCTAGATCTTAGATTTTATGTTATTTTATTCATAAATTAATGTGATTAATTTATCTTTTCTACTATAATTTTGAAAATTTTTCAAAAGCTAACCCTAGAACCCTAGATTGGTTTCCTTTAGACTCTTGGTTGTGGCCACTTGTCCGGCTCTCTCTTCCCCTATCCCATGCCTTATCGAGAGATAATTTTGATTAAATTTGAAATAATTCATGAAAAGTCGTATATACGATGTTCCGAAAGCAAAAATCAATTTTTATGTGATTTCTAGGCACCTCCAAGACTCCATCTATTTTAAGGGACTTATCTAGTCCCTTAATAAAGCTTTTGGAGGCCTGATAAGCACTTGAGAAAGGGTGTAATTGGTGCCTCATCTGAATCTATAAATAGAATTCAGATCTAAGGTATTGGGCAATTCAAAAGTTTGATTAAATTTTCTTCCTCCCTTTCTTTTAGACAAGGTGTTGGTTAAGATAAGAAGTCTTCCTCTAGACAAGGTCTTAACCAATACAAGGAGTCTTCTTTAATACAAGGGTTAAGAATATTATTTAAGAAGGCTAAGAGAGAATTATAAGAGAGAATAAAAGAAGAGAAGAAGGAAGGAGAAAAGTCAAGAAATTTTAGAACAGAATCCAACAAGCAAAGCTTCAAGAGGAATTTTTCTTGAAGTAAATTCTTGTATGGATTACCATTGGAGGGCGAATACGTAGGTACCTCTTGGAAATAAATCTTCTTCAAATTAGATTACTAAGAGTATGTTTCCTAATTTTATTTCTTTATGTTTGCATGTGATTGAAAATCATCAAGGTTGATCCTAGGTATTAGGGTTTGATAATTCAAAGTTTTGAAATCTATCGCTTCCACCATGTCATTCAAACCCTATACAAACATATGGATATAGAAAAGTGCTAGTTGGTACATTTCTATGTATAAATAATTTTGAAGAAATCTATCAATTTATGAAGTATGTTTACATAATCAACATTATATACTTTTCATGACATAAAATAAATAATAAGCATGAATTTATTGTAGAGAGTGTTGGTGCGGAAAATGGTGTTGATGCTGGAGTTCACTGGAGCTAGGAAAGACCAGGCTGCTGATGAGACCTACAAGGTGAAGCCCAATCTAAAGGTGGATGGCTCTGGCAGGACCCTCCAATGGTCAAGTTAGTTTCCTAACCAACAAGAATAGAGTACTCAGGAGAATGTAAGCAGAGATGAGAGCTTAGAGAAAGACGAATCTGGAGGGTTCCTTATATAGACGGAGCCTTCAATAGAATGATGATGATAGCCATAATAGAATATTAGAAGACCATTCAGACCATGTAGAGTTTGTTATGGAGAGTGGACTTTCGATTATCATGATCTATAGGTGGTTGAGTTTCATTTATTGGAGTTCGGATGGAAGGTTGGAGACTACTGCATTTGTTAGAGAGCTGTTCATGCTTGGATGGAGAACTCAAAATCGGATCGGCCAAACTTAGAGATCAGCTTTTACATAATAAATGACAACCTACAATTGGTTAGATTCTATCATGGTTGCTTTTGATAGCTTTGAGGATTTCAGCCAAGATGGTGGAGCTTCGAGGTTGGCTAGGAGCGGGGATGGGTGAGTGTCTAGGCTCATGGCATCTTGCTGGCACTATTCTGGCTGCTCTCAGGAGTTTGGCCCTAGGCTCATGGCATCTTGCTGGCACTATTCTGGCTGCTCTCAGGAGTTTGGCCACTCTTAAGATCGGCCAATGATAGATATCAATGCTGTCTCTAGAGGACTAAAGGTGGGGAAGGATGGTGAATTCTTTGATTAGGACTATGGTCAAGTCATTTAAGGGATGTCCAAACTTATGTTGATGGTGAAGTCCTGTTGCTGACTCATGTTTATCCAGTCAAGGTCCTTAATGAATGATTGATAAGATCTACCATCTATAGTGAAGAAATTTGACTAGAAGGAGATTTAGTCGGAGAGGAGTTTGGCTATCTTCGAGGATGGCCACCAGGCAAGGTTGGACAGTGTCAGGATTCTACACTTGAAGTCTTGCTCTCCATCTCGAGTCTAGGATCATAATCAACTGAATGGTGACTCCTTTCACTGTTCAAGCTCATCTGGACAAAGTCCATCATGCCTTTGGCATGTTTTATAGTCATTGGAAGAGAGCTGATGATTGCAGTTGGAAAGGTCATCTGGCATACATGGGCTGAAGGTTGACATCCTTGAATTGGGTTCGAGTAGGAGAACAGCTTGGTTGAAGTTCGGTCATGGTCGCTACGACTCCAGATGAAATCATATCGAGATTGGATATCCTACTGAACTTCAGCGGGAGCTATTTTATCCCTAACACTTATCCTCTTACTCTCGAGTTCAAAGTTCGAATGAAGGGAGTACAAAAAACTATGAGTGCTGAAGTCCTCTTCTAGTTTCCTGCTTTTGGGAGATGAAGAAGTTTTGGCTTTTTTCGATTGGTGCCAAAGTTTCTTTAATATCGAATGATCCAAAAAGACTTTGGTGTTTGAAATTCATCCTAAAGCAGAGCTCGAGGTATAGTGTCATTAAGATCCTGTCAACCATCTACTATGGTAATGATGGGTGGGACATGCGTCGGACGAAGTGTGGGTGAAGGGGATCTACAATCATAAACGTTTTTGATCTTCCTTGATTATTTAAGTCTTCTTCTCCCCTCCCTTTCTCCATTCCAGCCCTTTTTCTTCGTTAGCTCTTTTCATCTTTTGCTTCCTGCAAGTCTAAGAGCCTTGCTCCATCCCTCTTGTGGTACCCTTCTCCATTCATCTACCATCCTCCTGGCTGCATCTGCATCTTTGACTTCTCCGGTCACTTTAGGTTAGTGTCTTAACCCTCTTCCTGCACTTTCTTTTCTATTATTTTGTATTCTAATACTTAGAAATTTCTTAGGAGGGGGTCTTTAGCCTTTTTCCTATTCATTTGACTTGTCTGTCAATTTCTTTTAATTTTAGAGGGTTTTTTTGGCTTCGCTTAATCCAGAATATCATCTGAAATCTCCTGATCTAGCAGTTCTAGGAGCCCATCCAATCCAAACCTTGATCCTAGTGAAGTAGCTGATCATAGGATAGCACCTCATCCAACATTTGTACCCAAAACCATTCCTTGCTCTCTTTCTATTGAAAATCTTTTCTTGATTAAAATCCAGCATGGGATTCCTTCGGAATATGAACTAGAGCTTCCCGGAGCTAGTGGCCGAGTTTGCACTCCTCCCTCAGGTCACTTTTGTTGGTACACCAAAGCCATTTGTGTTGGATTTTGATTGCCAATTTCTCCTTTTGTCATATCTCTCTTCTAACTTTTGAATATTTTCTTCTCCTCTATGGTCCCAAGCTTGTTTAGTTTCATCATAACATTTCGTTTCCTTTACATTTTGGCTGAGGTCCAATCCATCATTTTCTTATTTTGTAACTCCTTCACCTTCAAATATCATCCCATCATCAAAGATTGGTGGTACCTGTCATCCCAATTCAGCAAGAAGGGGTTGCATAAGGGTGCCCTATCTTCCATTCACAACTGGAAGAAAAAATTTTTCTTTGTTTCTATCCTTCTTTAGAATTAGGACTTTCTCCTTAGGGGCAGCTGAGAGATTTGGTCTGCCAAGCTCCTGAGCTGGAAAGAGAGGACCTCGATTCAGCTAGCAAATTAAGGAATTACCAAGCTTCTCTACTATCCAAACTACTAGAAGATCAGACCTTGTTTAACCTTGGCCTAAGTCCCTTCAATCCAATAGGTATACATTCATGTCTTGTTAACTATTCTTTTGTATTTTCTTTTAACTTTGATTTCTTTGTTGCCACAAAAATGACTCCAAAAGAGTTGAAGTGACTATCCAAGGAACTCCAGACTCATAAAAAGAAGGGCAACATGCCTAGAGAGTTGTCCAAGAAAGTGAGAGTTGACGATCTGAGCTTGGCCTCTCCTACCTAAACTACCCTTGCTTTTGAGACCGCAGTGCCTTTGACATCCACGAGTCCACCCATCGAGGTCCAAGTTCTAGCACCTCCTATCGAGAAGGGAAAGGAGGTAGAGAAGAAAAGAAAGAAGTCGCTCACCAAGAATGCTCAGCATCAAAATAACTCTGAAGGGTCCAATGGTGATGATGCTGACTGGGGAAGCTCTCCTTTCGACGATCGAAAAGTCATCAAATCTTTAACTGATGGATGTACCATGCCGGATGTCATGGAAATGATCGTCCATGTCAACATCAAGTTGTGGACATGGGATTCCCTTGGGACCTTCATTGAGGTAACTATCTTGTCCTTATTTTTAAACATATCCATGTGTTCTTTCACTGGCATGACTAACTTTATCTTCTATAGATGGGTCACCAATTGATCACCAACATCAAGATGATCAATCTTCAAAGAGCTATGATCTCAGAGGTGGTGAGAACTTTTGAAGAACACAAGGCTGAGATCGACTGTCTGTTGAAGGAGAAATTTATCGAGGTCGGGCATCTTCAGGAGGTGGTCCAAAATGCCGAACAAACTTTGATGAAGGTGGAGGAAGAGTTGGTCTTGGAGGAAGAGAGGAGGAAGAAGACAGAGGGCAGAGTTGCTGAAAAGAAGAGGCAGATCAGCGAGGCCAAAGAACAAGCCATTTTGGACTTTAAGGCCTCCAAAGAACTAGAAGATATAAATATCAATTTCACCAAGAAATCCTTTATTAGAGGATTAGAGCACTACTTGAGGAATGTAGCTGAGAAATTCTCTGAATTGGATCTTAGCTTTCTGGCAGGGGAGTCTTCTGATGAGGAGGCTAAACTTTCAACTGCTGGCATCGATCTTCCAACTACTAAGCCTGCTACTGCAAGCTCCAAACCTGCCCAAGAGCCTGAGACCATCGAGAATGCACCAATCTCATCCACTGGCTCACTTTTGGAGGTCAGAGACTTTTGATGGCTATATTTTTTTTTTCCTTCTACCTTTCTTGAACTCAAAACATTTCAAATAATGAAAGCAAATTTCCTTCCTTTACTATACCTTTGTGTCATAATATCTTTATGCATTAAACATAGTCTTTAGTTGAAGCAGAACATTTGCCTCGGGGTATCTCCTTGAACACCCTAATCAAAAGTTTGAGAAAAGAAGTTCATCAAGTCAAGAAGAAGTTGGAAAAGATAGAGGATGAGCTTAAAAAATCCAAGAAGAATTATGCTAAAGTTGCTGTTGAAATTAATAGTCTTCGCCGGTCATCCAAACAATTCTTTAGAGAATACACTACCAACAAAATTTATTTGAATGAAGAACTTAAAGAAACTAGGAGGTGCACAAGTGAGAAGTCCTAGATCTTAGCTGCCAAGATTAGCTCTCATGAAGTTGAACTCAAAGCAGCGAAGAAGAAAACTAGCTTCTAGAGGAGAGCTTGGCATGGTCCACCAATCGAGAAGAATATAGTTGGGACTGGTCCAAGAGATTCTTGGAGCTTCAAAATCAACTGCATGCAGTCGAGGATTCAAAAAAGAGCTATGAGCTCGATTGGAGCAATCAAATTACCGAACTCCAAAGGACAGTTTAGAAAGCTGACGAAGAGATTGCTCGATTTCGAAAGTGATTGTCAGACAGGGCTCAAGCTGATTCAAGCAAAGATTCAAAAGAAATTGGTTCTTTGAGGACCATGGGGAACCTTTCTAAACTATATGAAAAAGAGAAGGCCGAGCTACAACAACTAAAAATATAAATGGTCTATCAACAAAATGCCATAAAAGATACAGAGGCCGAATCGACCATTCTAAGGAAGAGGCTGAGGAAGGTTGAAGAAGACTTTTGAAGGTCTCAAAAATTATTGGATGAGAGTTTAGCGACGAGGGAGATGCTTGAGGAGAAAGTGGAATATTTAAAACACTTCCTTGTGTTGGCTGGGGGTGGAAGTCCAAAGTCTGAGTCTGAGTAGGACTTCGTCTCTTTTCTCCTTCTTGTTTTTTTTTTTTTTTGTAATCGGTCTTGCAGACCTCCACTTATAATGAACTCTATTTTAATGAAATAAACACTACTTTTACTTCTTCTTCAATGTCTTGTCTCAATCAAGTGCTTGTAGAATTTCTTATTCTTTTGCTATTTTTGGAACGATGACCCTGGTCTATTATTTTATAGATCTATCCTCCTTGTTTATAAATAAGAATTTTTGAATTTGGTTTAGAAGTTAGCTCTTCCCCCATGAGGGTCGTCATTCATGTTAGGGTGAGATCCTCCTCCTATTTCTGACATGATTAGTTTTTGCCCTTGTTAGGGAGAGGTTAATCTTTTGTCTTAAATAATCGGAGGCCCTCAATCCCTCATAAGGATTTTCATTCATATCAAGATGAGGTCCTCCTTCTATTCTTGACATGGTTGTCTATTATTCTTGTTAGAATGAAGTCCTCCTCCTATTCCTAACAAGATTGCTGGGACACAAAAAGGCCATTTAGAGGGCCTCTCCTCATTACCTCCTGTTTAAGAACCAGAGGCCTTCATTCCATTGTAAGGATCTTCATCCACATTAGGACAGGATCTTTCTTCTATTCTTGATGCGGTTGGCTATTACTCTTGTTAGGATGAGATCCTCCTCCTATTCCTAACAAGATTGTTGGAGCATAAAAAGACCGTTGAGAGGGCCTCTCCTCATTATCTTTTATTTAAGAATTGGAGGCCTTCATTCTCTTGCAAAGATCTTCATCCACATCAGGATGAGGTCCTCCTCTTGTTCCTAACGTGGTTGGCTATTATCCTTGTTAGGACGAGATCCTCCTCCTATTCCTAATAAGGTTGCCGAGATGAAAAAGGGCTATTGAGAGGGCCTCTCCTCGTTACCTCCTATTTAAGAACTAGAGATCTTTACTCTCGTTAAGATGAGATTAACTTCCTATTTAAGAACCAGAGGCCTTCACCCTCGTTAAGATGAGGTAAACCTCTTGTTTAAGAACCAAAGGCCTTCACCCTCATTAAAATGAGGTTAACCTCTTATTTAAGAATCAGAGACTTCTACTTCATTCGAGAATGAGATTCGATTGTGTAATTTTCTATCATCGCATAGTTTTGCACCAAAGACAAGAATGATAAAGTAAGAAAATTTTATTGAAACAAGATTAATGATAATCCATTCATAAATTTTTTGAGTTACAAGATCGTGGGAGTGTAGCCCCTTCAAGCTCTTTCAAGTAATAAGTTCTAGGTCGGATGATTTCCACGACCTCAAAGGGGCCTTTCCAATTCAAAGTGAGCTTTCCTTGATTTTATGGCTATGAGATGTCTTCTTGTCATAGCACCAAATCTCCAACTTTAAATGTTTTGCTCCTAAATTTGGAATTATAATACTGAGCCACTTTCTGCCTATAGGCTACCATCCAAATTTGGACCCTTTTTCATTTTTTTCTAGCAAATCTAGATTTGCCTGAAGGTCTTGTGAGTTATTCTATTCATTGAAGCCTTTAACTTGCATTGAGGGAAGTCCAAGTTCAACTGGTATAATTGCCTTAGTCCCAAAAGCTAAAGCAAATGGAGTTTTCCCAATTGACAATCTTTGGCTGCTTCTATAAGCTTAAAGCACAGATAGAGTTTGTCCACCCATGTCCCCTTTGTTCACTCAAGCCTTGCTTTTATTTCTTGTAGTGGAATCCTATTAGTTACTTAGGCTTCACCATTTGCCTAAGGGTGGGCTACAGATGTGAAGTGATGTGAAATGTTTAAATCTTCATAGAATTTAACAAACTTAGCCCTCACGAACTGGTGGCTGTTATCAATGATTAAAATCTAAGGTAGGCTGAATCTGCATACTATAGACTTTCAGATAAAGTCATGCATCTTAACTTCAGTGATTTTAGCTAGAGGTTCAGCCTCAACCCACTTGGTGAAATAGTCCACTACCACCAAAAAAAACTTCCATTATCCTGATGCTATAAGAAATGGCCCAAGTATATACATTCTCCACTATGCAAATGATCAGGGGGCACTTAAGGATGTGGGTTGAGAAGCCAGTTGCATTTGAACATTAGCATTTCTTTGGCATCCATCACTTTTTCTTGCATAGTCATTTGCATCTTGCTGTATGGTTGGCTAGTAGTATCCTTGACAGAGCAGTTCATAAGATAATGATCTAGTCCCAAGGTGATTTCCACATACACCTTCATGAGCTTCCCTTAGGGTATAATCAGCTTCAAATGGTTGGAGGCATTTGAGAAGTGGTAAAGAGTAAGACCTCTTATATAATTTTCCCTCATATAAGACATAATGGGAGGCCTGTTTTCTCAATTTTCAAACTTCCTTGGGGTCTCTAGGGAGAATGCCAACTTTAAGATAGAGGACCAATGAATCAATCTAGTTGGGCTCATGATCTACTTGCATTACAGTCTAGGTCTTCTTTAAACTCAGATGCTGAAGAACTTCAAAGAAAATACCTTTTGGCAATACATTTGGGGCCAAAGTAGCCAATTTGGATAGAAGGTCGGCTCTTACATTTTCCATTTTGGGGATCTACCAGATATAGAAGCTACCAAAAGCCAAGGTCAAGCTTCTTACCTTGTTCAAGTACTTCTTCATGCTTTCCTCCTGAGCTTCATAAGTATCATTGACTTGCCCCACTACCAGTTGTGAGTCACTATAGACTTTTGTTAGAAAACATGTAGGATTTCATGCATAGATTTCAAAATTTTTTTGAAATTAAAGCAGTGAAAGATATAGATTAAATAGTTTAATCTACAATATGCATGTAATCAAAAAATAAAATCCTACATCAAGGATCTATAACATGTCATGATGCAAATATAAATATGAAATTAAATTAATCATAATTGGTATTAATCATATCGATACCTAGATCTAGAATAATTCTAGATCTAATCCTAGATCATATCTAGGTTACCAAGAGATCAGATCTCTTACCTTTATATGGGTTGAGAACTTTGTGGTTGATTTTCATTGTTGCTTTTAGAGCTGCACATGCAACCGATCTCTATAGGTGATCCACACGAACCTGCAACATAAACTGAAGGTTCATCGAATGAAGATCAACTCAAGGTGCTAGCTTCTCATGGATCCCTCCTGATGATTAATCAAATACATATTCTCTGGATCTCTTAGACACTACAAGAGATGAAGAATATGAGGAGGAATAAGGAAAAAATTCAAACCTTTGATCTTCCATAAATTAGAAAATAAAAATAAGAAAAATAAATCCTAAGGGAAGATAAATCTTCTCCTTCAGGACATCAACGATTGATGTCCCAAAAACATCTCTATGCTAGGAAAAGTGGAGATCTTCTCCTCAAGAATTTTTGCTATATTTTTAGATCTAATATCTCTAATTTTATCATAGAAATTTTTTATAGAAAATTGAAGAAGAAAGGTTCTCAAAGAAATACTAAGAGAAAACGTTCTTCTCTTCTTCTTCTCTCATCACGACATGATCAAATCATGTCCAAAAAGAACATCATGCCCCAACAACTTGGAGCACTCATCCCTATGCCCTATTTATCTCTCTCTTAGATTTTTATCACATAAAAATCATAAAAAATAAATAAGAGAAGAAATACATAAAAGAAAAATAAAGAAAAGACAATCTTCTCTTACCTTGTCTCTTCAAGACATCAACCTTTGATGTCTTAATTGAAAGCTCTTCTCCAAGAATCTTGGCATCCCAAAACTACCATGCTTTGTCCTCCTTTTTCTCTAGTTTTTTATGAATTTTCTAGAATTTATCATGTCCTCCAACCATCTCATAGGAGGTGCCCCCCTTTTATTGCATGACTAGGTCAAAACCTAGTCAAAGGAGGACTCCTATAGGAAGTCCAACTCTTGGATGCCCCAACCTTGATTTTAGGCATGAGAATTAGAAAACCAATGCACAAAAACCTAGGGAGAAGGGTGGAGAAAAGGTTGGATGGCATGGGGAAAAAATCCAAAAGAAGGAGGGAAGAAGTTTTGGTTAAAGTGGACTATCAAATAGGAAACTAATCCTAACCACTTTCTAGTTTTGACCAAGTCAAAACAAACTCCTAAATCAATGAGAAGTGGGGTGTGGAGACACTTTCTTAGGCATGAGAATTCATGTAAAAATTCTAGAATTAAAGGTGTGAGCATGGGCTCTTAGGCGCAAGAGAAAGAGAGAGAGTCCCAGTCCAATTGGAACTCATCTTGTTTGACTAGATCAAAATAGGTTCAAACCCAATTTAAATTTTATTTAAACTAGATTAATTGCAACCCAATTAAGGGTGATCCTAGTCCAACTAATAGCTTAATTAAATTAGATTAAATCAAGATTTAAATCTGATTTAAATCCTAAATCAATTAGGTACACCTAAGTCCTAGTCAAACAAGAAATTATTCTTTCTTGTAATTGGCTTATCCAATAAACCAGTTAGACTTAATCTAATTAAGTGTAAATCAATTTTAATTGAATCTAATTTAATTAGATTTGATCTCAGCCTGATTGCTTAATCAAATTTGAGCCAATTAGCAATCCAATTGCTAATCGATCCTCCTGCAACACTTGCATTAGGTCAAACATCAATCGTATTAATAGATTGACCTTAGAATGATTCTTAATCATCGATTAACAATCTGATCAGATTATAAGCTTTAATGTCTATGACCCCATAGGTTCGAGCCTAAGTCGATAGCATAGGAACCGATTTCTATACCAATCAAAATAACCATCTAGCAATGGTACCTGACCTTCAGATAGGTCGAATGTATGCAAAGCAATATTCTTAGAACCCTGGCCCATGGTTACTGTATAATTCATCCCTATGACTAATAATGCTCAACACAACTTCGAGTATGCTGTCAAATACTCATACAAGTCATCTCTATTGTGTCTTAAAATTTTGCAAATCCTGTGATACCTCATGAGGATTACCCAGGCCTATGTCTTGCTAAATTGAAATACAATGAGACATTCTCTTCCTGAAGCTAATTAGGAGTGGTCAATTTCATCTTGACTCACACACCAACTTCACAAGTACTTGACTATACCCAAAATTCTTACAAATCTATTTTAGAAATACAGACAGTTCGGCATCAAAGTATAGTGGGTTGCTTGCAAGTAACCATGGTGATCTCAGGATGGAGGGACACTTATACCCATTGTCCTTAGTTAGCTACTCTTGATAATAGAGTGCTACATTGATCACGTTCAGTGTAGATATACTCCTACATCTCTTCTGGATGCCATAGCAGTGTCTCCACACCACTTGGTTATGAGGACAACCAACACATATGGCATATAGCGACCTACACTCGATAAGTTATCATCCTTGTTAATAACTTATCATTTAATTGTGAACAATTTAAGAACCATCTGATAAATTCTTCTTTATCGATTGATTGTGGTCCTAAGGACTTCATCATAATTTAGAAGTTCATTTAAGAAAGATAGAACTTTTATGATGAATCAGCCAAATAACTATTATTATTAGATAATTCATATACTAATTTCAATCGTCTACCACTTAGATGATTGGTTTTAGGATATATTTCTTAACAACTCCTACTTGAACTAAATCCAATCAGAATGATATCAAATATCCTATCTTCTACTTGAGTTCGTAGAACTTCTTACTTCTGAGGCCTTAGCAAATGGGCCAGTCAACTTTCTCTTTTACATCGATCTTCTAAAGATTGACATCACCCAGATCTAATATCTAAGGTGAAAGCGATGCAAAATATGTTGGTCCTTGGGTTCTATAGCCTAAGCTATGGCTCCAGTATGATAGAACAAGACCATAGATGGAGGGTGCCACTCCCTACCAGCTAATGAACCTCCGCAACTATGCAACTTACATGGCTGCATCATATGCCATGATGTACTCTACATCACTAACTGAATAGGCTAAAGTATAATGCTTGGAACCTTTCTAGTAGATTGCTCCTATAGTTAGGATATGACCTGACAATCTTTTGTTGTCATCTTGTTTTGACCGAAATTAAAATATCTACATGTTTTAAGTTAGTCCTTCCATATTTGAATCACTGAACCTTAGTATTTTTCAAATACTTAAGGATTGTCTATACAATCTTTCAGTGACTCTCACTTCGATCAGACTGGTATCTGCTCACTACCTCTAGTGAGTATACCATGTCTGGTCTCGTACATGGAGAAATAAGATGAAAGCTAAACCTTTATTCCTTGCAATGCTAGAATGCCATTCTTAATTAAAAAGATTTCATCCTCAAACATCACAAGAAATAACACTACAAAATATTTTGCCCAATTATAAATATAGGATTTGTCTTTGTTCATAACAAAGATATACGTTCAGAACATATGTTTGAACTTTGGGATGATACTCAGATGGGCTTTATAGGTTCTTACCTTCCTAACTGCACTACTCTGATTCTATAAAAAATTCATTCACACCCAATGAATTTTATCCCTTTAGATGAATCAACTAGTGTCCATACACTATTGATTTTCATAGACTTCAATTTGGATCATATGGCTCCAAGCTACTTCTCAAAGTCAGACCACTGCGTTGTATCCCTATAGGTGATCGGATCCTTATTGTTCTCATCAAGCTCAACAGGATTGCCATCCCGAACCTAGATACTGAAGTATCTATCCAGCTAACGTGGTACTCTACCGGATCTCCTTAAAGGTGACACTTTAATGAGCTTCGGGTTTGATCTAATCAAATCTGATTCTGTAGGTTTACTAGATTATGTCGATTCTTTTCTACCAGTCAAACTTCTCCCAGTTCAACTTGACAGGCATCAGTTCCTTCTCTAAGAAACTTTTTTCCAAAAGGAATGCCCTTTTGTTGATGAACATCTTATATTCTTCAATATGGTAGAATTAATAATCCTTAAATACTTATTTGACTAGGATCCAAGTTTATCTGTGTGCAAATATTTAACATAGGTCGATCAACTCCAAACTTGAAGGTAAGAGAGTCTAGGTCTATGCCCGATCCATATCCCATATGGAGTCTTTACAATATATTTACTTGGTATAAATTCAGAGTAAAATTAGTAGCCATAAGAGCACAACCCTGAAGTAGGCAGACAAGTGAACCCTATCATGGATTGAACCAAGTCTAACCAAGTTTAATTTTCTCCTTTTAGATACACTGTATTTCAAAAAAAAATTTATTGAGAGAAAATCCTATTCTCTCTTAGATATGTCACAAACTCACTGGATAAGTATTTGCCTCCTTGATCTGATCGAAGAGTTTTAATAACTTATCCAATTTATTTTTCTATTTCATTATTGAATCATTTGAACATTTCAAATGACTCATCCTAGATGCATCCATGCCCAAATAGGTCATCTGTAATGACATATTAATATCTTTCTTTGGTACTTAAGTTCACAAGTCCACATACATTACTATGTGTGAGACTTAGAACTTTATTGGCCCCTTCACCTTTTAAGGTGACTTTGTCATCTTTCCAAGAAGACAAGATTCACAGGCTATCAATAATTCATAATCACTGATATCAAGATTTTCCTCTCAAGCTAACCCGTTTATTCTATTCTTGTCAAGTTGACTAAGCCTATAATGCCAAAGATAGACATCCATGACATAATCTAACTTGGGTGTGTACATTAAACTTAACAGGCTATATAAATGTTAAATATTATTTTTTTATTATCCATGTATTACTATAATATTATTCATAATAATATCATAAAAACCTTCTTTATTAATAAATGATAACCATCTCTGATCAAAAGGCCATTAGAGATCACGTTTATCATAAATGATGGATAATAGTGACAATCACTCAAAATGACATCTATTAAAAATAAGCTTGATAATTTCTAAAGCTAGGATTGGAACAAGTCTTCCATCCCCAACGTTCATGTATTTCTCATCATTTTCAAATATCCTACTTACTTATAGTCTTTGCAATAAATTGCATAAAACTATCGATATCTCATACCTAGGTTGCAGAATTTCGTACAGAAAAATTTCAAGGTGTTATCATATAACATCCTTGATAAGCAACTCTTGCTCATTTCTCATGTTCAGCCTGTTATGATCGAGGAAAGCAAGATAATTCTTCTTCCTATGATCTTGCTTCTAATAGTAGAAGCACTATGCTTGATTTGGATTAATTTTGGACTAATTATTTTTACTGGACTAAGATGCCCCAATATGAACCCATTCATACTACTGAACCAAATTCAACTTTCGATACTAATTATCGAAGTTAGATCCCATAAGTCATCACTATCTAATAGTGATAGGAGCAATTAGGGTTTAGCCTTATTTTGAGAAAAGAGAATAATGACCTAAGTATATGAATTATATTAAGCCTAGAGACTTGGACTTTAGTCTAAAGGTTCTTCCACTATTTTATTCGAATTGGTAGCCTCTACCTCCAATTTGAGAAATTACTTTAATTTTCTAGTAGGTACTAGAATCCACATACACTGCACATCAGCCCAACTATGGTTGGTCAACCCATGTACATCTAAGGATAGGTTCATAACCAATTGTTTCTTCAAATAATTTTTAGTAATTTAATTTTGTCCTAAAAACCTAATCAGTAGGCTAGGGCCTCCACTATAAGAATCCGATTAGGTCCAATCATTAACATGACTAAACTTGGTGCATCTAACCAATGAATGATTAAGCCCAACTATGGTTCATCAACCTAACCACCATTAGAGAGACACATCCAAGTCGTCATATGATGAATGATAATTCCACTAGTCAACAAGCACCAGGCCTATGGGCCTCCAATGATTATTGAGTTAATGGACCTATTATCAAACATTTTAAAGGAAGGCTATGACTAAGTTATCTCCATAATTTTATTATTTTAAGGATTTAATAATTTTAGAGGATTTAAATTATTAGTGATTTAAGGATAGAAAGGATATGGACTAATTTGCTGAAGGAACCAGATCTAGGATTTCATAGATAGATCTTGAAATTTTTTCAAGATCTTATAGTGAAAGACTTAAATAAATCTAAAATTTATTTAAATAATCATGTAAATACCTAGATCTTAGATCTATTACATGATTAAGGCATGATATTAAATCAAAAATTAAAATCAAAAAAGAAAGAACAAGGTTGATCAAATCAACCTAGATCTACACTACATCAAATGCAGGTATGAAGTTTATAGATTAGATCTATTACCTGAGAAAGTTTAGACATTCTAACTTGCTGATCCAAGCTTGAGGATGAAGTCATGAGCCGCACATGCGTCCGACCTCTAGGAGTCATCCACATGAGCCTACGATCTCTGATCTGAAGTCGGATGCAGAAAATCAGCACAGCATGCTAGTACTGTATTGATCCTTCTTTGACGGTCGATCTGATGCTCCCTTCCTCAAAATTTGGGCTTTCTGAAATATGAGAAGAAAGATGAGATTTTGTTGATATAAGACTCACTCAAAAAAAACTCAAAAGAAAGGAGGAGAGATTGAAAATAAAATAGCCCTAGAAGAAGACCCTCTTTTTCTTCTCTTTTCTCTAACCTAGACACCTAGTTTGGTTTCTATGGAACCCCCATGCCCAAGAACCCTCTTTCTCTGATTTTTGCACACCCCAAATCTCTCCCAAATCTATATATTTTATAAAAAATAATAGAATAAAATTTATCCAATAAATAGGGAAAAAGAAGAGTCCAAGTTAGGTCAAATTTATAGACTAGGAATATCCAAACATGGGAAGTTGTTGGGGCACCCAACTCTTGGGTGCCTCCTCCATAATTTTTGGCATGGACCTACAAGGGAGAGCACATAAAAAAGAATATTATTTTCAAAGAATAAGAGAAGAATTAATTAAATGAGGGTGTGACACTCAAGGGAAGATGTTTTGGTCAACATGGATTCTATCTCATAGAATCCTAAGCAAAACCAATTCTTCCTTTGACTTGGTCTTCCACCTAACTTCCAAATATGACTTGGAGGGAAAGAGGGGGCATGGAAATCAGGAAGAAAGAGATTTTCAATGAAAAATACCTAAAAAATAGGTATGGGGGGCATTGGGATCAAAGTGGTGCAAGGAGATAGGGAGTCCTAGTCACACTAGGACTCCTATTTTGACTTGGTCAAACAAGATCTTTTAACCAAATAAAATTAATATTAAATCAATCCAATTAAATAAGATCCTAATCCATTTAAAAACTTAATTAAATTAGATTAAATTAGATTTAATTCTAATTTATTTTCTAATCAAATTAAAAAATTGGGTTAATTCGAGTCCTAGTTAGACTAGGACTAGTTCTTCCTTGCACTTGGCTTATTCAATAAATCAATTAAACTTGATCCAATCAAGCCCAAACCAAATATAATTAAATTATATTTAATTAGAATTAATCTCAGTCTATTGGCTTAATCAAATTAAGCTAATTAGCAATTCAATTGCTAATCGATCATCCTACAACACTTGCACTAGGTTAAACACCAATCGTGTTGTTGATTATTTAACCCTAGAACGATTCTTAATCGTTGATCAACCATTTGATCAGATCATAAGCTCTAATATGTATAACCTCATAGGTTTGAACCTAAGTTGGTAGCACAGAAATAAATTTCTATATCAATCAGAGTGACCATCTAGCAATGATACCCAACAGCTGGATAGGTCGAAGGTGTAGAACACCATCCTTAGAACCCATGCAGATATAGTTTCTATATAATTCATCCCCTTGACCATAATGCTCGCAGGACACATCAAAGTTCAATTGTCAACTTTGATCAGGTTATCCACATTGTATTTTAAAATACCAAATCCATCTGATGGATTACCTTGGCCAAGGTTTTGCTATATTGAAATACAGTGATACATTCTTCTCTAACTCTTGGAGTGGTCAATTCCATCTTGATCACACTCCGACTTCACAAGTAATTGACTATGCCCAAAAGCCTTCTATTATTAAATTAGACGTTCAGTTAGTTTGATACCAAAGCACAATGAGTTGCTTGCAAGTTACTGAGGGGATCTCAGGTTTAAGTGATACTTATACCTATATCCCATCAGAGACATTCTCCATAGCAGAATGCTCTAGAGTTGGTCACGTTCAATGATAATGTATCCATATATCTCATATGTATGTTATACTAATATCTCGACACACCTTGGTTAAGAGGACAACCAACCTATATGGGATATAGCGACCTATGCTCGATAGACGCTATCATCTTAATTAACAACCTATCATTTGGTCGTGAACAAATTTAAGGACTAATCAATAAATCCTCTCTTTATCGTAACTAAATAGTCCTAAGAACTTCATCGCAATAATAGAGTTCATTAGAAGATGTAAACTTATGATGAAAAAAAGATGCCAAAATATTTTTTATTAATTAATAAATTAATTATTCCAACCATCAACAGACTGACGATTGGTTTTGGGACATAATTTTCGACAACTTCCACTTGTCCTAAAGCCACTCGGCATAGTATCTAATACCCATCTTTGACTTATGATTGTCGAACTCCTTGATTGCCAGGGCTTTAGTGAAGGGGTCAGGTAGGTTCTTCTTTTCGTCGATCTTCTAAAGATTGACATCACCATGATCCACGATCTCACGGACTAAATGAAAGCAGCGTAGAATATGCTTTATTCGCTGGTGTGCCTTCGATTCCTTTGCTTGAGCTATGATGCTAGTGCTGTTGTAGTATGGCAGGACTGGACCATCAATGAAGGGTGCTACTCCGAGCTTGGTGATGAACTTTCTCAGCCACACAGCTTTTTTTGCTGCATCTGATGCTGCCATGTACTCTATTTCGCAAATAGAGTCAACCACTATATGCTGCTTGAAATTTTTTCAGTAGATGGCTCCATCATTTAGAGTAAAGATATATCCTGACACACTTTTATTGTCATCATGATCAGATTGAGAGCTAGAGTCTGTAAACCCCACAAGCTTCAAATCTGACTCATCATAAACCAACCATTAGTTCTTAGTATTTCTCAAATACTTAAGGAGAGTTTTAACCACCTTCCAATGATTTTCTCCATGGTCAGACTGGTATCTACTCACTACTCCTAGTGAGTATGCCACGTCTGATCTCGTACATGTCATTGCATACATAATAGACCTCACTATCGAAGCATATAAAATTCTACTCATACTCTCTCTCTCTTTAGGAGTTATCAGATAATCCTTCTTAGAGTGAGAAATTTTTTGGCCTATCGAAAGATAGCCCTTTTTGGAATTCCCTATGCTGAACCTCTTCAGCACAGTTTTTATGTATGTGGATTGGGATATACCAAGCATCCTTTTAGATCTATCCCTATAGATCTTCATTCCTAGGATGTAGGATGCCTCACCCAAGTCCTTCATGGAGAACTGTGATGACAACCAGACTTTTATTCCTTGTATTGCGGGGATGTCATTTTTGATTAAGAGAATATCGTTCATGTACAAAATAAGGAATACCATTGCTGGACCATTTGCCCATTTATAAATGCAGGGTTCTCCATTCTTAACGAAGTCATACGTTTTGATCACTTTATCAAAATATATGTTCCAACTCTGAATGCCTGCTTTAATCCATAAATGGATCTCTAAAGCTTGCACACCTTGGACTCATCTGTGGATGTGAATCCTTTAGGTTGTATCATATACACCTTTTCAGTCAGCTCTTCATTTAGGAAAGTTGTCTTCACATCCATTTGCTAGATCTCATAGTTCAGATGTGCAGCAATGGCAAGCACAATTCGAATGGACTTGAGCATTGCTGTAGGAGAGAACGTCTCATCATAGTCAATACCATAATGTCGATGATACCCCTTGGCAACCAAACAAGCTTTATAGGTCTCCACCTTTCTGTCTGCGTTCCTCTTTCTTTTGAAGATCCATTTATATCCAATGGATTTAACCCCTTCAGGTGGGTCAACTAATGTCCATACATCATTGAGCTTCATGAAATTCATTTTGAATCTCATGGTTTCTAGCCATTTCTCAGAGTCGGATCGCTGCATCGCATCCATATAAGTGATTGGATCATCATCGTTCTCATCGAGTTCGATAGGATCACCATCCTAGATCAAGAATCTATAGTATCTATCCAGATGGTGGGGTACTCTGCTGGATCGCCTTAATGGTGCGAGTTCATTAGGCTTCGAATCTGATTTGATCAAATCCAACTTAGGTTCAACATTTTGTGTCAGACTTTCTACCCATTGAATTTCATCAAGTTCAACCTTAGAGGCAACAGTTCCTTCATCAAAGACCTCCTTTTCTAAAAAGATTTCTCTAAGGCTGACGAACACTTTTTGTTCATCAGCATGGTAGAAATAGTATCCTTTGATCTTTTTTGGATATCCTATGAACGTACACTTGTTAGACCAAGGTCCAAGTTTGTCTGTAACTAACTATTTGACATAAGCCGAGCACCCCTAAATCCTAAGGTGTAAAAGTGCTGGCTTACACCCTATCCATATCTCATATGGGGTTTTAACTATAGACTTACTTGGAATCCTATTTAATAGATAACAAGTCAATTCGAGTGCATATCCACAAAAGGATATCGACAAGCTGGCAAATCTCATCATGGATTGGACCATGTCTAATAGAGTTTTATTCCTCCTTTCAGACACACCATTATGCTGTGGTGTTCCAGGAGGAGTCCATTGAGAGAGAATTCCATGTCCTCCTAGATATGTGAGAAACTGACTAGAAAGGTATTCTCCTCCTTGGTTAGACCGAAGAGTTTTAATACTCTTTTTAGTTTATTTTTCTACTTCATTTTGAAATCATTTAAACATTTCGAAAGAATTCGACTTATGTTTCAATAGATAGACATATCCATATTTGGATAGATCATTTGTGAAAGTGATGAAGTAGACATATCCACCTCTGGCATTTGTGCTCATTGGTCCACATACATCAATATGTACTAGACCTAAGAGATCATTCACTCTCTCACCTTTTTTAGTGGAAGGTGACTTGGTCATTTTACCAAGAAGATAGGACTCATAGGTTGGAAGTGATTCGCAATCATTAAATTTGAGGATTCCCTCCTGAGTCAACCTATTTATCCTATTTTTGTTTATATGACCTAGCCTATAGTGCCATAAGTAGATATCTAATATACTATCTAATCTAGGGTGCTTGCCAGTAGAATAGACTACATTAATAAGTTATGATAATATATATACACCATTATTCAATTATCCATAGAAAATAGTAACACCATTCACAATGACATCATAAACTCATTTCTTTATTGAAATTTCATAATTGTTCATGGCCAAAAGGCCTATAGAAATGATATTTAAAAAGAAACTAGGACAGAAATGATAATCATTAAGAACAACAGTATGAGATTCAAATATAAGTTTAAAAATTTCTAAAGCTAGAACTGGAACTGATCTTCCATCTCTAATATTCCAAAATCTCTCACCTTGCTTGAACCTTCTACTGACCTGCAACCCCTGCAACGAATTGCAAATATGGTAAGGGCTACCAGTATCCAATATCCAGTTAGTAATATCATAAATAGAGAAATTACAAGGAGTTATCATATAAATATCTTGCCTAGCAACAGCTTGCTTCTTTCTCTATCTGTTCGGATCCAAGGAGGCAATGTACTAAGGATAGTTCCTCTTTCAGTGCTCCCACTTCTTGCAAAAGAAGCATTCAACTTGACTCTTATTGGGCTTGATCTCCCTGGTCTGGCCCTGCACTAATGTCCCAGCCTGAACTTATACCTTCTTTGTTTTCTTCTTCTTATTCTTCTTCTCTTTCCTTAAGGATCGAGAATCAGAAGATGAACCTCCCACTAAGTTCACCGACTCTTTATGGAGCTGGTCATCCTTCTCAAAGTTCTGAAGTAATCCCAGTAAGCCATGATAGTTTACTTCAGGATTTATCATTCTATAATGAGTAAGGAAAGGGAGATATGACTTTGGCAGCGAGTTCAGTATTGCATCTTTTTCAAGTTGTTTATGCAAGAGAAAGCCGAGTTTGCTCAAATGCTCTATTAGCTCGATCATGTACAATGCATAGGAACCATCCCGCATTCTGGTGTTGAAGATGTCACAACTAGTCTTGTGCCTCTCAACATCATTAGGTATGCCAAAAGAATCCTCCAACACTTGGAGCATTTTGTTTAGCTGAGCTGTTTCAAACTTACGATTGAACTCATCGCTCATTGTAGCCAGCATAATGCAGCGCACTGTGGTTCGATCACTGAGCCACTTCTGATAAGTGTCTCTGACTGTTCCACGTGCATTGGCAGCTGGCTCCTTAGGTGTAGGATCCGTTCATGCTTCAGGACAATCTTCAACTTTCGGTACCAGCTATCGAAGTTGGATCCCACCAACTTATCATTGTCCAATAATGATTGGAGTAATAGAGAAGTGGCCATGTCTACACAAAGAAAAATCAAAATTTAATTAGTAATTGATTCATTAAACCTAAAGATTTGGACTTTAATCAAAAGATTTCTCTCATTATTTTATTCGAATTGGTAACCTCTACCTCCAATTCGAAGAATTATCTTAATTTCTTAGTGGGTACTAGAATACACATAGACTGTACACAAGCCCAACTTTAGTTGGCCCACCCATGTACATCTAAGGATAGGTTCATAACCAATTATTTCTCTAAATAATTTTTAGTAATTAAATTTTGCCTTAGACCCCGATCAGTTGGCTTTGGCCTTCTCAAAAAAAGGTCCAGTTAGGTCCAACCATTAATATGGCCATACTTGGCCCATCCAACTAATGAATGATTAGGTCCAACTTTGGTTGCCCACTAGACCACTATTTAGAAAGATGTATCTAAGAGATCATATAATGAATGATAATTCCATCAATCGATAAGCACTAGGCCTTTGGGCCTCCAATGATTATCCAACTAATGGATCCATTATCATCCACTTTAATGGGAGGCTATGATCTAATTATCATATAACAATTTCATTTTAGAAACCTAATAATTTTAAAGAATTTATTTATAGAAGTGAGTCGGTCAGATTAACCAGCTTGTCATGATCCTCCTACTAACTTCACCAAGTCAGCTTAAGGGAGATCATTAATAGGTAGGTCTAGGAGCACCTAAATTAGTCAAACGGATTTACCTAGCTGACATGGGTTAGCTCGAATAGTTAAGTAATTCGATCAAAATATAATCTAACCAAGAGGCTAGGTAAGTATGATCAGTGGAAGGGTCTGCCAGGCTTGCCTTAGACACCATCAGAAATGGCCAGGTAAGCGGGCTGCCAATTAAAAACCACTGGTCTGGTTTACCTTAGACACCAACTGGTTTAATTAGTTTCAATTAGATCAACCTAATAGTTCGTGCTAGACCATGTAGCCAAGAATCAAGTCCATCTTGGGTCTTGTTAAAAATATGGACTTGACCAACTACAACTATTATAATTGAACTAGAGAATCCTTGATCTAATTTAAGATAACAATTGATTAGATTTAGTCAACTCTCTAATTAAGTCCATTCTTTAATCTAACCCTAGGTCTAATCCAATTAATGGACCTAATCCCCACTAATCCATTTAACCTAATGTGTTATGATTTGTGTCTCAGGATCTTCAATTTACAATCCTAGATCATAATCAATCAACTTCTTAATTCTCAATTAAGTTTTTTTGCTAAGGGTTGGGGTTCGGCTTTTCAAAAATGATTTTCATGTTTGTAAAATATTTTTACAACATGGTTCTATCAACCAAGTTGCATGTTTGATTCATAATTAATATGCAAGTAAAATAAACATAAAACTACTTTAGATCTAATCTAAATAGGTTCAGGTAATTAAAATAGTTTCAATAATAATCAATCATAAATCTCCCTAGATCAAATCTAACATATTTATGATAATTAAAATTAGATTAAAATATTTTCAATTAGATCAAAAAATCTCTTAGATCTAATCTAAAATTTTATGATCAATATTTTAAATCAACACGTACAAGGCCAATCTATTCACTATAAGGGGTAAACCTTACAACAGGACAGCCTTATGACAGTCCATGCAATCAAAAATATATATATATTTTTAATTCTAAATTTAGTAATTAGATTAAAAATTAGATCTAATCTAAGAAATAATCTAGACATGCACAAAAATCATGTAATAAAAACCTAGGATCTGATACCAATTGAAGGAACCAGATCTAGGATTTTACAGGTAGATCTTGAAACTTTTTCAAGATCTTACAGAGAAAGACTTAAATAAATCTAAAATTTATTTAAATAATCATATAAATACCTAGATCTTAGATCAATTATATGATTAAGATATGATAATAAATTAGAAATTAAAATTAAATAAGAAAAAAAAGATTGATCAAATCAACCTAGATCTATACTACATCAAATGCAGGTATGAAGCTTATAGATCAGATCTATTACCTAAGCAACTTTAGACGTTCTAACTTGCTGATCCAGGCTTGAGGATAAAGTCATGAGCCACACATACATTTGGCCTCTAGGAGTCGTTCATACTAGCCTACGATCTCTGATCTGAAGTTTGATGTAGGAAATCAACATAGCATGCTAGTACTGTACTGATCCTTCTTCGACGGTCGATCCGATGCTCCCTTCTTCAAAATTTGTACTCTCCAAAATATGAGAAGGAAGATGAGAGTTTGATGATCTAAGACTCTCTCAAAAAAAACTCAAAAGAAAGGAGAAGAGACTGAAAATAAAACAGCCCTAGAAGAAGACCATCATCTTCTTCTCTTTCCTCTCACCTAGATACCTAGTTTGGTGCCTATGGAACCCCCACGCCCAAAGACCCTCCTCCTCTAATTTTTGCACAACCCAAATATCTCTCAAATATCTATATTTTATGAAAAAATTAGAATAAAATTCATCTAATAAATAGGGAAAAAGAAGAGTCCAAGTTAGATCAAATTCCTAGACTATGAATATCCAAACATGGGAAGTTGTTGGGGCACCCAACTCTTGGGCGCCTCCTCCATAATTTTTGGCATGGACCGGCAAGGAAGGTCACACAAGAAAGGAGATTATTTTTATGAAAAATGAGAATAATTAATTGAAAGAGGGGGTGGCACTCAAGGGATGATGTTTTGGTCAACAAGGATTGTATCTCATAGAATCCTAAGCAAAACCAATTCCGCCTTTTACTTGGTCTTCCACCTAACTTTCAAATATGACTTGGAGGGAGAGAGGGGGCATGAAAATTAGAAAGAAAGAGATTTTCTATGAAAAATACCTAAAAAATAGGTATGGGGGGCATTGGGACCAAAGTGGTGCAAGGAGATAGGGAGTCCTAGTCACACTAGGACTCTTATTTTGACTTGGTCAAACAAGATCTTTTAATCAAATAAAATCAAGATTAAATCAACCTAATTAAATAAGGTCCTAATATATTTAAGAACTTAATTAAATTAGACTAAATTAGATTTAATTCTAATTTATTTTCTAATTAAATTAAAAAATTAGGTTAATCTGAGTCCTAGTTAGACTAGGACTGGTTCTTCCTTACACTTGGCTTATTCAATAAACCAATTGAACTTATTCCAATTAAGTCCAAACCAAATCTAATTAAATCATATTTAATAAGACTTAATCTCAATCTATTGGCTTAATCAAATTAAGCCAATTAGCAATCCAATTGCTAATCGATCCTCGTGCAATACTTGCACTAGATTAAACACCAATCGTATTGATTGTTTAACCTTAGAATGATTCTTAATCATTGATCAACCATCCGATCAGATCATAAGCTCTAATGTGTGTGATCTCATAGATTCAAACCTAAGTCGGTAGCATAGAAATAAATTTTTGTATCAATCAAACTGACCATCTAGCAATGATACCCGATGGCCGGATAGGTCGAAGGTGTAGAACACCATCCTTAGAACCAATGCAGATATAGTTTTCATATAATTCATCCCCTTGACCATAATGCTTGTAGGACATATCAAAGTTCAATTATCAACTCTGATCAGGTTGTCCATATTGTATTTCAAAATACCAAATCCATTTGATGGATTATGCTAGCCAATGTTTTGCTATATTGAAATACAGTGATACATTCTTCTCCAACTCTTGGAGTGATTAATACCATCTTGATCACACTCTGACTTTGCAAGTACTTGACTGTGCCCAAAAGCCTTCCATTGCTAAATTAGAACTTCAGTTAGTCTGGTACTAAAGCATAGTGAGTTGCTTGCAAGTCACTAAGGTGATCTCAGGTCTAAGGGATACTTATACCTATATCCCATTACAGACATTCTCGATAGTAGAATGCTCTGGAGTTGGTCATGTTCAATGACGATGTATCCATACATCTCATCTGTATGTCATACCAGTATCTTTACATACCTTGGTTAAGAGGACAACCAACCTATATGGCATATAGTGACCTATGCTCGATAGACGTTGTCATCCTAATTAACAGCCTATCATTTGATCATGAACAAATTTAATGACTAATCAATAAATTCTCTCTTTATCATAACTAAATAATCCTAGGGACATTATTACAACAATGGAGTTCATTAGAAGATGTAAACTTATGTTGGAAAAAAGATGTCAAAATATTTTTCATTAATTAATAAATTAATTATAATATCTCAACGGTCAATAAGCTGACGATTGACTTTGGAACATAATTTTCAACATTTGCTCCCACTGACTTCACCAAGTCAAGTCCTCCCACTAACTTCTCAAGTCATTGATGAGGATTAGGATCAATTTTGGTCCATGGGCACCTATATCAGTCTCACTGATTTTCTATGTGACATGGGTTAGCACGAATCAATGAGCAACCTAATCAAAATTTGATTAACCATATTGGCCAGGTAAGTAAGATCAGTAGAAGGGTCTGCCAAGGCTTGCCTTAGATGCGGTCAGAAATGGTCAGATAAGCGGACTGCCAATTAATAACCACCAATCTTGGATGCTAGACTTACCTTAGATACCAATCAATTTATCAATTTTGATTTGATTTATCTAAAGACTTGGACTAGACCACTGAGCCACGATCAGTATCCATTTGTTAGATGTATAAACTTTGATCAACTACAACTATTAAATTGAACTAAAGAAATGATCTAATTCTAATTAACTATTAATTAGGATTTGTTCAATTTCTTAACTAAGTCCATATTTAATCTATCCCTAGGTCTAATCCAGTTAAGGACCTGATCAAAGCTAACCCATTATCCTTTAATCTATATTTTATGAAATTATCTTAGGATCTTCAAATCATAAACCTAGGTCCTAAACAATCATTTAATTCTTAATTAAGTTCAAGGCTTATGGGTTTGGATTTATGGAACCTCAGAACTAACTTTTGATTTTGTTATTAGAAATATTTTCAAATTATAAACACTTTGAATCAAATTCAAATGGTGGTTTTAGATCTGATTTGTTTCAATATTTCGATCATGTCCTAAGATTTTGAATCTAGAATTTTGTAGAAAGTAAGTTCATTATTTAAATTTTACAAAATTTATATGTCATACAT
The DNA here is from genome assembly GCA_006176705.1 of Cocos nucifera. Classification (NCBI taxonomy): domain Eukaryota; kingdom Viridiplantae; phylum Streptophyta; class Magnoliopsida; order Arecales; family Arecaceae; genus Cocos; species Cocos nucifera. Next base: position 136,056 of record QRFJ01000888.1, on the reverse strand, counting down.
ATGCAAACTAGATTAAAAAATGAAGCTATATATCAATATATGCAACATGAAGATTTAGATCAAAATATGAAACATATCACATGGATCTCATCTAAATGATCAAAATCAGATCATAAATTATTTAATATTAAATTTAAAATTTAAAAATAAATTATAAATAATTTTAGATCTTATCTAACATATTTATGATTTAGATTTCTCAAATCAGCACATACTAGGACAACCTTTTCATTGTAAGGGGTAAATCTTATAGTAAGACAATCTTATGGCAGTATGTGCAATCCTAATATTATTAAGATCTAATTTAAATAATCTAAAATAGATTTAATATCTATTTAATTTTAGATTTAAATCAAAAAATTAAATCATAATCTTTCTTAGATCTAATCTAAATTATTCATAATTTAGATTCAAATCAGCACATACTAGGATAACCTTTTCATTGTAAGGGGTTAACCTTATAACAGAATAATCTTATGGCAGTATGTGTGATCTTTAATTAATTTTAATTTATATATTTATTATAAAGCATGCATGAATATGTTATAAAAGAACCTAGATGCTCTGATACCACTGTTAGAAAACTTGTAGGGTTTCATGCATAGATTTCAAAATTTTTTCGAAATTAAAGCAATGGAAGGTATAGATTAAATAGTTTAATCTACAATATACATGTAATCAAATTATAAAACCCTACATCAAGGATCTATAACATGCTATTATGCAAATATAAATCTAAAATTAAATTAATCATAATTGATATTGATCATATCAACACCTAGATCTAGAATAATTCTAGATCTAACCCTAGATCATATCTAGGTTACCAAGAGATCATATCTCTTACCTTTGCATGGGTCGAGAACTCCATGGTTGATTTTTGTTATTGCTTTTAGAGCTACATACGCATCCGACCTCTATAGGTGATCCACACAAATCTACAATATAGATCAAAAGTTCATCGAACGAAGATCAACTCAAAGTGCTAGCTTCTCATGGATCCCTCCTAATGGTTAATCAAATACATATTCTTTGGATCTCTTGGATACTCCAAGAGATGAAGAATATGAGGAGGAATAAGAAAGAAATATAAACATTGGATCTCTAATAAATCAAAAAATAAAAACAAGAAAAATAAATCCTAAGAGAAGATAAATCTTCTCCTTCAGGACATCAACGATTGATGTCCTGAAAACATCTCTATGCGAGGACAAGAGGAGATCTTCTCCTCTAAATTTTTTTTTATATTTTTAGATCTAATATCTCTAATTTTATCATAGAAAATTTTTACAAAAAATTAAAGAAGAAGGGTTCTCAAAGAAATCCTAAGAGAAGACATTCTTCTCTTCTTCTTCTCCCATTAGGACATGATCAAATCATGTCCAAAAAGAACATCATGCCCCAACAACTTGGAGCACTCATACCCATGCCCTATTCCTCTCTCTTTTAGATTTTTATCACATAAAAATCATAAAGAATAAATAAGAGAAAAAATATAGAAAAGAAAATTAAAGAGAAGATAATCTTCTCTTACCTTGTCTCTTCAAGATATCAACCTTTGATGTATTAATTGAAGGCTCTTCTCCAAGAATCATGGCATCCCAAAACCACCATGCCTTCTCCTTCTTTTCCTCTATTTTTTTATGAATTTTATGATATTTATCATATCCTCCAACCATCTCATAGGAGGTGCCCCCTTTTATTGCAAGACTAGATCAAAACCTAGTCAAAGGAGGACTCCTATGGGGCGTCCAACTCTTGGATGCCCCTTCCTTGATTTTAGGCATGAGAATTAGAAAACCAATGCACAAAAACCTAAGGAGAAGGGTATAGAAAAGGTTGGGTGGCATGGGAAAAAAAATCCAAAAGGAGGGAAGAAGTTTTGGTCAAAGGGGACTCTATCAAATAGGAAACTAATCCTAACAACTTTCTAGTTTTGACCAAGTCAAAACAAATTCCTAAAAAAATTAGAAGTGGGGCATGGAGACTCTTTCTTAGACATGGGAATTCACATAAAAATTCTAGAATTAAAGGTGTGGGCGTGGGCTCTTAGGTGCAAGAGAAAGAGAGAGAATCCTAGTGCAATTGGGACTCCTCTTATTTGACTTGGTCAAAATAGGTTTGAATCTAATTTAAATCCTATTTAAATTCTATTTAAGAGTGATTCTAGTCTAACTAGGAGCCTAATTAAATTAGATTAAATTAATATTTAAATCTAATTTAAATCCAAAATTAATTAGGTGCACCCAAGTCCTAGTCAAACAAGAAATTATTCTTTCTTATAATTAGCTTATCCAATAAACCAACTAGACTTAATCTAATTAAGTCTAAACTAATTTTAATTAAATATAATTCAATTAGACTTATCTCAATCTAATTGGTTAATTAAATTGAGTCAATTAGCAATCTAATTGCTAATCGATCCTCCTGCAACACTTGCATTAGGTCAAACATCAATCATATTGATGGATTAATCTTAGAATGATTCTCAATCATTGATTAATCATTTGATCAGATTAAAAGCTCTAATGTGTATGATCCCATAGGTTTGAACCTAAGTCGGTAGCATAAGAACCAATTTTTATACCAATCAAAGTGACCATCTAGCAATGGTACCCGACGTCCAGATAGGTTAAATGTATGCAAAGCAACATTCTTAGAATCCTAGCCCATGGTTACTATATAATTCATCTCTATGATCAATAATACTTAAGACAACTTCGAGTACACTATCAAACACTCATACAAGTCATCTCTATTATATCTCAAAATTTTGCAAATCTCGTGACACCTCATAAGGATTATCTAGATCTAAGTTTTGCTAAATTAAAACACAATGAGACATTCTCTTTTTGAAGCTAATCAAGAGTGGTCAATCCCATCTTGACTCACACACCGACTTCATAAGTACTTGACTGTACCTAAAAATCTTTCAAATCTGTATTAGAAATACAGGCAATCCGATATCAAAGTATAATGAGTTGCTTGCAAGTTACCATGGTGATCTCAGGTTGGAGGGATACTTATATCCATTGGCCTTAGTTAGCTACTCTTGATAGTAGAGTCCTACATTGCTCACGTTCAATATAGATGTACTCCTACATCTCATCTAGATGCCATACCAGTGTCTCTATACCACTTGGTTATGAGGACAATCAATGCATATGATATACAATGACCTATACTCGAAAAGTTATCATCCTTGTTAATAACTTATCATTTGGTTGTGAACAATTTAAGAACTATTTAATAAATCTTTCTTTGTCAATTGATTGTGGTTTTAAGGACTTCATCATAATTTAGGAGTTCATTTAAGGTGGATAAAACTTTTATGATGAATCAACCAAATAACTATTATTATTAGATAATTCATATACTAATTCCAATCATCTACCACTTAGATGATTGGCTTTAGGACATATTTTTTAATAATTTTTACTTTGTCTATTTTCAATTCTTTGGCTATTCTTGATCCCGCAATTAGAGCTTCATACTCTGCTCCATTATTTGTTGTGAGGAACTCAAAGTGCAGTGTATATTCAGTAATAACTTCTTTTGGATTAATTAGAATTAAGCCTATGCCTACCCTAGAAGCATTGGATAAAACATCAACATATAGGGCTCAGAAGTCTTCAGGAAGATCTATTCTTTCTTCAGGAGAGTTCGACTACAAACTAGGAGTACAAACTTCTTGCTGCTCAAATTTGACTGGATCTGGGATGGTGCATTCTACTATGAAGTTAGCCAATATCTAAGCTTTAATAAATGGTCGAGGTTGAAAATTAATATCGAACTCGGTGAGCTCGATTGCCCACTTTGCTATTCTTCTAGAGGTATCTAGCCAATGGAGAATTGCTTTGATGGGTTGATCAATGAGGAGTGTCACAGTGTGCCCCTAGAAGTAGAGTCGAAGCTTTTTGGCTTTAATCAATAAAGCATAAGTTAGTTTTTTTAATTTCATATACTTAATTTTTGCATCTCTCAAAACTCGGTTTATGTATTAGATTGGCTTTTGCACTTTTGTCTCTTCTCTAATTAGGACTGCTACGATGGTCGTGGGAGAGACCATCAAGTACAAGAATAATTCCTCCCCAGGCTTGGGCTTGGCGAGGAGGAGAGGTGAGCTGAGGTAGTTCTTCAATTTCTTAAATGCCTGTTGGCATTCAAGAGTCTAGTAAAAATTTTTTGCCTGCTTAAGAACTTGAAAGAAGGGCATGAAATATTCCACCGACCTCGAAACGAAGTGATTCAAAGCTACAATCTTTTCCATTAGGTGTTGGATTTTCTTTATTATTTTTGGGGTGGACATTGCTTGGATGGCTCAGATCTTCTCTAAGTTTGCTTTGATGTTGTGCCTCAATACCATGAATCCTAAGAACTTTTCCAAGGTCATTCCAAAAGTGTATTTGATTGGATTTAGTTTCATGTTATACTTTCAAATAGTGTTAAAGGTTTCTTCGAGGTCGACAATACGATTCATTGAGGATCGGCTTTTGACAAGCATATCGTCCATATAGACCTCCATATTATGGTCAATCTGCTCCTTGAAGATCTTATTTACCAGGTGCTGATTGCTCGCACCTACATTTTTAAGTCTGAAGGACATAATTGTATAACAATAATGATCACAGTTAGTAATAAAAATAATTTTTTTCTTATCTTCTTGTACCATCCGGATTTAGTTATTGTTGGAGAAGGCATCCATGAAGGTGAGAAGCTTATGGCTTAAAGTTGTATCCATCAGTTGATCAATTCTAAATAGGGGATAGCTATCCTTTGGATAGGTCTTGTTTAGATCTATGAAATCTATGCACATTCTCCACTTATCGTTTGCTTTCTTGATGAGGATCACATTTGCAATCCAATCTAGGTACGATACCTCCTGGATGAATTTGTCTTTGAGGAGCTTGTTGACTTTGTCCGTAATAGCCTTTTGCCACTCTAGTGCGAAGCTGCATTTTTTTTGCTTCACAAGTTGGCACTTGAGATCGATAGCCAAACGATGTTCCATTACTTCAGCATGAATTCTAGGCATATCTGCAAGGACCCAAGCAACGACATCTACATTCTTTTGTAGAAAGGAAATGAGCTGCTTTCTAATTTTTTCACCAATATTGGAGCCAATCTGAAAAGTATGGCCCTCATTTCCATCATCTAAAGAGACTGCAATAACATCCTCAATAAGTTCTTCCCACTCTTCAGTCAAATCATCACAGGCATCCAATCCATCCACCAGACAAAGATCTAGTAGTTTTCCTTCCTATAAGGCAATGGTGTAGTAGTGCCGTGCAAGAGCTTGATCTCCTCTAACTTCTTTGATCCTATATCTTATCGAGAACTTCATCTTCAAATAGTAAGTCGAGACCATAGCTCAAACTACATTTAAACTAGGTCAGCCAAGAATTCCATTATAGGTAGAGGGAGCCTTTACCACTAGAAAATCAACTTAGACCTTGGATTGCTTTGGGTACCGACCTGCTACTACTAGTCGAGTAATTATTTCTTTGATTGGTACAGCATCACTGATGAACCCCACTAATGGGAAGCTTATTGGTCCTATACGACTATCAAATATAGATATTTTAGAGAAAGCACCATAAAATAAAATATCAGCAAAGCTTCTATTATTAATCAAAATATGGCATACATCATAATTAGTAATATTCAAAGTAACTACAACCATATCATTAGCGAAAATTGAACCTCTTGTGCATCTTCTTTAGTAAAAATGATAGGTTCTTCAATCCTCTATCTCTTTGAAGGCTCTATTGATCCGCTAGCCTCCCCCTGCTGATGTCCCTTAGCAATGGTGTTGATGATTCTGAGTGGAGGGTCAATCTCTTTGTTGTTCATCCCTTCGAGATGGCTCAGGCTGTGATAGTGCCCTTGGCCAATCTTCCCTCCTATCTAGCCAACGTTGCAAAAAGTGATCCAGCCAGCCTCGTCTAATGAGCTCCTCGATCTCATCTTGGAGATAGATGCATTCTTCAGTATCATGATCATTGTCATGAAGGTAGAGGCAGTACTTGTTAGGGTTGTGCTTGCTTGGATGAGACTGCATCTTCTTCGATCTAGGTAGTTGCTTCTTGATTTTCATCAGTACTTGTATTTTCAGAGCATTGAGTAGAGAGTTGTGAAATTTTCTGGCAGGAGAGTTTTGCTATGTCCTTCAATCCAAGCTTCCTGGTCGATGAGCTCGAGATGGAGTTTGGGCGCATCTACGCTTAGGAGCGGTTCTAGAGCATGATCGAGCTTCACTCAGCTTCTTTATAGGGATGGGCTTGCTAGACTCTCCCACTTGCCATTCTCTTGTGGCTTCTTCATTCTTGAGTTTGAAAGCTTCTTTAGCTCGGGCGTAGCCCTCAGCTCGAGCTAGCATGTTGGCAAAATTTTGAGGATACTTCTTCTCTAGGGAGAAGAGGAGATCATTCTTCTGGAGGTCATCCTTCAGTGCCGCCATAGTAACTGATTGGTCCAAATTTTGGACCTCCAAAGCAGCAATGTTAAAATGGCTAACATAAGCTCGAATGGACTTCCATTTCTTCTACTTGATGTAGATGAGGAAGTTCGAACCTCATCTTTGATGTCGGTTGCTAATAAAGTAAGCTACAAATTGATGGCTTAACTAATCAAAAGAATAAATGATATCTAATTTGAGATCTGAGTATCAATTTCTTATTGCGTCCTTTAAATTAGAGAAAAAAGCTCGGCACGAAATGACATCTGGCGTGCCATGGAATAGCATCATAGTCCTGAAGGCTTCAAGGTGGTTGGCTGGGTCCATGGTCCTATCGTAACTCTCAAATTAAGAAAGTTTGAAGTCTAGCGAGATAGGCTCCTGCATGATCTGAGCAAAGAATAGAGGGTCAATGTAGATATCATCATGGTGAGCAGGGACAACATGGCGGAGTTCCTCAATCCATCAGTTCATTTCTTAAATCTTCTGATTAAGAATATCATCTCAATCATAAATCTTAAAGGATGGCTGGCTGAAGGGGGCCAAAGATCTTTTGAGAGTGAAATTATGATCGGAACAAGGGCTCTCTGCCCTTTGCTTCTCCTTTCTAGGGGTTATTGGTCGGCTTGCCCAAGTGGGCCTTCCTTGCATCGAATTTTGATACTTTGGTGATGGTCTCTCTAGTTAAAATGGAGCCAAAACTTGCTGCATGGCCTGCACTACTTTAGTGAGGCCCCTAACCTACTGCATTAGCAGTTGAACTGCTCCAAATGCACCATGGCTATTGATCGAGGTTGAGGTGCCGGTAATGTCGTTGGAGCAGGCTATGATGGTAGATCATCCAATTGAAGCTTTCTTGGATGGCATCTTGCTAGAACACAAGATAGATCGAAGAAAAAAGTTGGAAAGCTGAAGAAGAGGGGAAGAAGATGAACTCGACTAGGTACTCCTCTAAGAACAAAGGCTTAGAAAGTTCCTCCTTCTAGCACCAATTCTGTTGGTGTAGAAAATGGTGTTGACATAGGAGTTCACTAGAGCTGAGGAAGACAAGGTCGTCGATGAGACCTATAAGGCAAAGTCTAATTCAGGGGTAGATGGCTCCGGTAGGACTCTTCGATGGTCAAGTTAATTTTCTAGCCAACAAGAATGAAATACTTCAGAAAATGTAAGCAGATATGAGAGCTTACAGAAAGATGTATCTGGAGGGTCCCTTATATAGATGGAGCCTACAATAGAATAATTGTAACAGCCATAACAAAATGTTAGAAGGCTGTTTGGGCTAAATGGAGTTTATTATGAAGAGTGGGCTATCATTTATCGTGACCCGTATGTGGTTGAGTTTCATTTGTTAGAGTTTAGATAGGAGGTTGGAGACTTCTACGTCTATTAGTGAGCTATTCATGCTGGGATGGAGAACTTGAAATCGGATCAGCCAAACTTGGAGATCGGCTTTTAAATAATAGATGACAAACCTGCAATTGTTTAGATTCTATTAGGGTTGCTTTTGACAACTTTGAGGAGTTCGGCTGGGATGGTGGAGATCCAAGGTCAGCTTGGAGCGAGGACAGGTGAGTGTCTAGGCTCACAACATCTTGCTGGCACTATTCTGGCTGCTCTTAAGACTACCCAATGATAGATACTGATGCTGTCTCTAGAGGACTGAAGGTTGGGAAGGATGGTGAATTCTTTGATTAGGACTACGGTCAAGCCTTCTGGGTGAAGTCCTAAAGGAAAAACCTAGGGTTTCTAGCATATATTTTGAAAATTTTTTAAAATTAGAATAGTGGAAGCTACAGATTAATCTAATTAATCTATGAAATATGCAAATAAATCCTAGATCTAAGATCTAATGATATGATTAAAGCATGCATATAAATCTAAAAGCTCAATAAAATATAAAACCATGATGTTGATCATATCAACATCAAACAAGAAAAACTAGATCTGATCTAGTCTACAATTGAGATCAAATCTCATTACCATTTTTGTGAATTTGGATGTCCACTTTCTGATATGAGGCTATGGATATTGCTTTGAGCTACACACATATCCGTTCTCTATGAGAACTCCACATGATGTTTCGATCATGATTCAAAGTCCAACAATCTAGAAATCAGCACCGTGTGCTAGCACTGCGCTAATCCTTCGTCAATGGTTGATGCTGAATTTCCTTCTTCAACTAACTCGAACTCTTCAAAGATCAAAGGAGGATCTAAAAGAAGCCTTCTTCCCATGTTCTTCTTGCAAAAATTTGTAGAAGAAAATCTAAAACAAAAATCCTAGAGAAGATCCTTCTTCTCTAGGCCCTTTCCTCTCACCTAGGCATAATAATTTGTGCCTTTACAAAATCCAACGCCCTCAACTTTGATATTCTGAAGGTCTCCATGCCCAAGCCCTCTCTCTTAGATATAAAATCTTACAAAATTTCATGGTTTAATTCCATTTAAATAGAGTGTTAAAGAAGAGTCCTGTCTAGGTCAAATACCTAGATAGAGAGTCCAAATAGAATAAGGATTGGGGTGCCCAACTCTTGGGTACCTCCTCAATCTTTTTGGGCATGGATTCCAAATATTTGGTGCAGAATTAAATCCTCTTTCTTCTATGAAAAATTTAGAAAAAAATAGATTAATTAGCATCATAATGGATAAGAGTTTTGGGTTTGTCCAAACTCTATTAAATAGAGTCTAGATCATCACTACTTCTTAGTTTTGATCAAATCCAAAACCACAAACCATCTAAGAGGGATATGAGAGCAAGTATAGGAGTGGAAGCTTTCTAGAAATCAGATTTTCCATGAAACAATTCATGAAAAAGGCATGGAGAAAGGAAAGGTCGCGCAAGGGAGGAGTCCTAGTCTAACTAGGACTTCATGCTTTGACTAGTCAAACCAAATCTTTAGCCCAATTAAAATAGATCATGATGCAATCTTAATTAATGGTATTTCTAACCCAATTAAGAATGCAATTAAATTAAATTAAATTTTAATTTAATTTTTTAATTAATTTAAAAATTAGATGTACTCAAGTCCTAGTTCAATTGAAAATTATTCTTCTTTATAATTGGCTTATCTAATAAATCAATTGGACTTGATCTAATAAAGTCTAAACCAAATCTAATTGAATCACATTCAATTAGACTTGATTGCAGTCTAATTGCTCAATCAAATTTAGTCAATTAGTAATTCGATTGCTAATCGATCCTCCTACAATACTTGCACTAGGTCAAACATCAATCGTATCGAATGTTTAATCCTAAAAAGATTCTTAATCATTGATCAACCATCTGATCAAAATGAGACCTATAATGTGTGTGACTCCATAGGTTCAAACTTATGCTAATAGCATAGAGATAAATTTCTATACCAATCAAAGTGACTATTTAGCAATGGTACCCGAAGGCCGGATTGATCGAATGTATAAAGCAACATTCTTAGAATCCATGTAGATATGATTTTCATATAATTCATCTCCTTGACCATAAATACTCATAGGATGATTTAAGGTTTACCATCAATCCCAAATAAGTCATCCACATGGTATTTCGAAATATCAAATCCATTTCATGGATTATCCCAGCCAAGGTTTTGCAAAATTGAAATACAGTGATGCATTATCTCCAAACTCTTTAGAGTGGTTAATCCCATCTTGATCACTCATTGACTTCACAAGTACTTGACTATGACCAAAAGCCTTCCATCATTGAATTTAAAATTTAGGTAGTCTGACACCAAAGTATAGTAAGTTGCTTGCAAGCCACTGTAGTAATCTCAGATCTAAGGGATACTTATACGCATATCCCATCAGAGCAATTCTTGATAGCAGAATGCTCTGGAGTTGATCATGTTTAGTGATGATATACCCGTACATCTCATCTGTACACCATACCAATGTCTACACACTCCTTGGTTAAGAGGACAACTAATGTATATGGCACACAATGATATACACTCAATAAACATTATCATCTTGTTTAACAATGTATCATTTGGTCATGAACAGTTTTAAGGACTAATTAATAAATTCTCTATTTATCGAATCTAAATAGTGTTAAGGACTTCATCACAATATAGGAGTTCATTAAAAGATGTAGATTTATGATGAAAAATGCTAGAATAAATATTTTATTTATTAATAAATTATTTATATTTATAAAATAGTATAACCAACAATAGACAGATTATTGGCTTTAGAACACATTTCCAAACAAGTTCGGACTTATGTTGATGGCGAAGTCCTATTGCAGACTCAAGTTTGTCCAGTCGAGGTTCTTGATGAATGATTGATGAGATCTACCATTTGTAGTGAAGAAATTTGACTGAAAGGAGATTTGGTCGGAGAGGAGTTCGGCTATCTTCGAGGATGGCCGCCGAGCGAGGTTGGAATGTATTGAAATTCTACACTTGAAGTCCCGTTATCCATCTTGAGTCTAAAATCATAATCAACCGAATGTCAACTTCTTTCACTATTCAAGCTCATCCGGACGAAGTCCATCATTCCTTTCATTGGTTCTATAGTCATTAGAAGGGAGCTGACGATTGCAATTGAAAAGATCATCCGACATGCATAGGCTGCAGGTCAACCTTCTTGAATTAGGTTGGAGTAGGACAATAGCTTGGTTGAAGTTTGGTCATGATTGCCACGACTCTAGATAAAATCATACAGAGATTAGACATCCTACTAGACTTCTGTGGGAGCTATTTTATCCCTAATAGAGAGCATAGAGACATATTATTGCAACAAAATAATAGAGATATCGAGAGACGACATCGAAGGAAGTTCGCAACTTGGTTCAGACAATGTGTTAGCATTATAGCAATTTTATATAACTTTTTATTACTTGTAATGTATACAAAAGATGATTTATCGTAACTTATATGTATGTTATTGTAGATAATGCTAATCTATCATAATAAAAATACTATGATAAGTGGTATAAATACACTAATCAAAATATTAAATTATTAAATAATTTATTTTATTTATATAAAATTAATATTTTTATTGATCTTATATAGAAAAGAAGGCTGTTAATTGAAAGATCTTAATTTTCTTGTTCAAATAAAATAAATTTTAAGCAAAACGAACTTCAAATGAACCCAATATCAATTTTCAAAGGAAAAAAAAAAAATTAAAGCTGGTTGGTCTAGACCAAATTGGTTCAGAAAATTAGCTTAACTAGCCTAGCATGACTGCCCACTAAACCAATCGGCCAAGCTAACATTGACATGATGCCAGAATCATCATGGTGTATGGTGAACCACTACAATAATCCATCCAGGGGCAAAATGGGGACTTCACATGGTGGAGTGTGCTCTGATTGGCAGACGTACACGGCGGTTCATGCAAGACCCAGCTCGTGATCGGTCTACCTAGGCCTAGGGTGAGATTGATGGCTGCTATCGCTTGGTTTTGATCCAACGATCTATGTTTCGGTGCTGACGGACAGCATCTATTCCACCCGATTGAAATCCAACAATGGCAGCAATTCCCTATTTTATTTAAACATTTGAAGCCTCTTGTGTGCACGAACAAATAGTCCAAATTTGCAGAATAGAAAAGATTCGATGGTCAAAATTGATTCTGACTGGATCTGGGAGAATTTGAGGGGTTGTTGATTATTTTTTGGCCCATTTGATCGACATCCAGTGGCCAGGCACAATCCAGACTTCAATTTGATTGATTCCAAGAGTTTTAAACCAGATTTCAATGGGATTTCTACCCAAAACCCTCCTCCATAGGCTATTTAAGGCCTTGCTACTAAGAGAAAGTAAGGAGAGATAGAATAGAATTTTTTTGAAGAATAAAGAGACGGAGAAGCAGAGAGCAAAATAGAGAATAGAGAGGGAGGAACAAAAAGAGGGGAGAGTTTTCTTTTTCTTTTTCTTTCTTCTTTATTTTTTTTCCTTTCTTCCTTCTTTCTTGGCGGATCATCTTCGACAACCAATACATCTACAACAGCTCTCTTCTTCATCAAATTCTCCACGCCAAGAGCAACGGATGACCAATTTCAGCAACAAGCATATTTTTGTTTGGATTTTCTCATGTCTTTTATTTTATTTGCTATTTTTGTTTCTTTTATTATGAACTAATTTTTTTTTACTAAGACTAAAGTGTAGCCACTCTTTTGATGTAATATTCAGTATGATTTAATTTTAATATTATTTTGTTTATGAGTATATAAATCTATGCTTAACGCTTTTAGATTACTGGCCATCATCTAATTGATTTGTTGAACATACATGATATGAACCAAGTACATCTATGTTATTGCTTTTTCATTTATATACCTTATATTTTAAATTGAATTTAAGATTCATATGCAAGCAGGAATTTTAGTGTGCTTTGAATGTAGCATATTTTAATTAGAGGATTTCATAAAAATTAATGCATCAGTATTTATTTAAATTATGCCTGAATCAAAGGATAGTTAATAAATATTGATAGTTTTGCTATGTCTGGACCAAAGGATAGTGAATATCCTAGGAGACTCCACCATCACATGAAATAAAATTAACCTAATTACCTGAATATTATGTTGATTGAGTTGGTGAAATGATTACCTTAGTAACTTATTGCTCTTGAATTAAATCTTGATAATTATACCCTCTTTATCTTCCTATAATTTATTAATTATTTCTTTATTTTTTTATTTTCTTTTCTTCTTATAAATCAATTCTTTAAATAAAGTCTAGAAAATAATTTTTTAGTACTTATTTTTCAATCCTCTAGAGATGATACTCTACTCACTCACTTTATTACTTGATCGACTGGTGCACTTTCCATAGTGATAGATTAGCATGCATCAAGTTTTTTATGTTATTGCTGGAGATTGTGTCTAAAATAATATTAACATTTAGATCCTTGCTTTACTTTAAAATTTTATTTTTAATTTTTGATTTTATTTTATTTTTAGAATTGTATTCGATGCATTACACGTACTAGAAATTATGATTTACTATCTTTTGACCCAGTAATTGAGAGAATAGTTAGAAGACTAAATCAAAAAAGAAACATGGCAGTTGAAGATCTTAACGACATTAATCTAGGAATAGATATGATGGTAGAGGAATGATAAGAAGCTATTCGAGTGGCACATCATTCATTAAATGATTATATTACACCATCTATAGCCGACATAGCTTCGAGCATCAAGAGACCGCCTAGGCGAGCAAATAATTTTGAAATAAAATTGATGATGATCCAGATAATTTAATTAACTATCTAATTTAGTGGATAGAGCATAATGATCTGAACACCCATATTTCTAATTTTCTTGAATTTTGTGATACCTTCAAAATTAATGGGATGTCGGATGACGTAGCTTTGAGCGTCAGGAGACCGCCTGTGCGAGCAAATAATTTTGAAATAAAACTGATGATGATCCAGATAATTTAATCAACTATCCAATTTAGTGGATAGTGCATGATGATCCAAACACCCATATTTCTAAACTTTTTGAATTTTGTGACACCTTCAAAATTAGTGGGATGTTAGATGATGCTATTAGATTAAGACTATTTCCATTTTCTTTATGGGATAAAGCTAAAAATTGGCTTCATTCTCTTCCTACGGGTTCTATCACTACCTGAGATGCTCTAGCCTAAAAATTCTTAGCCAAATACTTTCCACCTTTCAAGACTGCAAAGATGCATAATGATATTACTTCTATTATGCAGATGGAGATGGAGACACTATATGAGGCCTGGGAGTGTTTTAAGGAACAGCTGAGGAGATGTCCAATCCATCAATTACCCATATGGCTTCAGGTATAAACTTTTTATAATAGTTTATCTTCTACTAATCATTCTATGATTGATGCAGCAGTATGAGGTACCATTAATCAAAAAATGGAAGAGAAAGCCTTTGATATGATTGATGAGATGGCATCAAATAGCTACCGGTGATAAATAGATCGCATGATGTTAAGAAGACCGTGCAAGGAGTAGATTGTGTTCCAGCCTTATTAGCTAAGAATACAGCCCTTAGAGCCAAACTCAACAACATGAAGGGAAAAGCTATGCATGTATAGAGCATCACTTGCGCGCTGTGTAGAGGAGGACATGATACAAGTAACTACCAAATAGGTAATCCCTTTGCTAAAGCCCTAGGTATAGCTAACTATCTTGGTAATTTTTTTAGGTCTCAGCAAAACAATCCCTACTCTAACACATACAACCAAGGGTGGAGGCAGCATCCAAACTTTTCATGGAGCAATCCAAATGCAGCACAGCAACCACCCCCAGGATTCCAAGTATCTGAAAAGAAGCCTAACATGGACGAGCTACTAAATAAATTCATGCAAAATCAAGAAACCACTATGAAAAACTTGGAGATCAAATTCATACAAAATCAAGAAGCGGCCATACAAAATCTAGAAACCAAGCTCAAGCAAGTCCAAGCAGCAATAATTCGAAACTTGAAGATGCAAGTAGGACAAATGGTCAAAATAATCTCCGGGAGACCATAGGGATCCTTACCTAACAACATGGAGACCAATTCATGGAAGCAAGTCAATACTATCACACTGAGAAGTGGTAAAGAGTTGGAGGAGCCACCTCAAAAAAAAGGACTGAAGAAGAAACTATAAAATAAGGAACCATCAACTAAAATTCATCAGTCACCAAAACAACCAGCAGATGGATGGTCCCCTGGTATAAAATTTGTAGATCTGTATGTGAAGCCCTATGAGCCACCACTACCATTCCTAGAGAGACAAACACGACATCCAGATAAGAATTTTTTTAATTTTTTAGTATTTTAAAGAATTTATATATTAATATTTTTTTTATTGATGTGATCACTTAGATGCCTAGTATGCTAAGTGTTAGAAATTATGTTCTAAAGCCAATCGTCAGCCTATTGATAGTTGAGCTATTTTATAATTATAATTAATTTATTAATTAATAAAAATATTTTGGCATTCTTTTTCATCATAAGTTTACATCTTCTAATGAACTCCATTATTGTGATGAAGTTCTTAGGACTGTTTATTTTCGATAAAGAGAAGATTTATCGATTAGTCTTGAAATTTGTTCATGACCAAATGATAGGCTGTTAATTAGGATAATAGTGTCTATCGAGCATAGATCACTATATGCCATATAGGTTGGTTGTCCTCTTAACCAAGGAGTGTGGAGACATTGGTATGACATACAAGTGAGATGTATAGATACATCATCATTGAACATGACCAACTCTAGAGCATTCTACTGTCGAGAATATCTCTGATGGGATATAGGTATAAGTATCCCTTAGACCTGAGATCACCTCAATGACTTGCAAGCAACTAACTATGCTTTGGTACTGAACTAATTGAATTTCTAATTCAGCAATGAAAGGCTTCTGAGCATAGTTAAGTACTTTCAAAGTCGAAGTGTGATCAAGATGTAATTGACTACTCCAAGAGTTGGAGAAGAATGTATCACTGCATTTCGATATAGCAAAACCTTGGTCAGGATAATCCATCAGATGGATTTGATATTTTGAAATATAATGTGGACAACCTGATCAGAGTTAACAGTTGAACTCTGAGGTGTCCTATGAGCATTATGATAAACGGGATGAATTATATGAAAACTATATCCACATGAGTTCTAAGGATGGTGTTTTATGCCTTCGATCTATCCGACCATTGGGTATCATTACTAGATGATCATTTTGATTGGTACAAAAATTTATTTCTATGCTACCGACTTAGATTCAGATCTATGAGGTCACACACATTAGAGCTTATGATCTAATAGAATGGTTGATCAATGATTAAGAATCATTCTGGGGATAAACAATCAATACAATTGGTATTTAACCTAGTGCAAGTATTGTAGGAGGATCGATTAGCAATTGGATTGCTAACTAGCATAATTTGATTAAGCCAATAGGCTGAGATTAAGTCTAATTAAATATGATTTAATTAAATTTTTTTTGGACTTGATTGAATCAAGTCCAATTGATTTATTGGATAAGCCAAGTGCAAGGAAGAACTAGTCCTAGTCTAACTAGGACTCGGATTAACCAAATTTTCTAATTTAACTAGAAAATAAATTAGAATTAAATCTAATTTAATCTAATTTAATTAAATCCTTAAATGAATTAGGATCTTATTTAATTAGATTGGTTTAATATTAATTTTATTTGGTTAAAAGATCTTGTTTGACCAAGTCAAAATAGGAGTCCTAGTGTGACTAGGACTCCCTATCACTCACACTACGACTCCCTATCACTTGCGCCACTTAATCCTCATGCCCCATGCCCTTTTTATTTTATTTCTTACATGAAAATTCTCCACTCCCATGGCTTCTCATGCCCTCTTTCTCTCCTTTTTTTTCATAAGGCAATTTATTGGAAGACCAAGTCAAAAGAGGAGTTAGTTTTGCTTAGGATTCTATGAGATAGAATTCTTGTTGACGAAAACATCTTCCCTTGAGTGTTGCCCACTCTTTTAATTAATTCTTCTCTTATTTTATAAAAATAATCTCTTTTTTTTGTGCAGCCTCCCTTGCTGGTCCACGCTAATAATTATGGAGGAGGCGCCCAAGAGTTGGGCACCCCAACAACTTTCCATATTTTGATATTCCTAGTCTAGAATTTTGATCTAACTTAGACTCTTCTTTTTCTCTATTTATTGGATGAATTTTATTTTTATTTTTTCATGAGACATAGAGATTTGAGAGAGGTTTGGGTTGTGTAAAAATTAGAGGAAGATGGTCCTTGAGTGTGGGGGTTCCATAACCACCAAACTAGGTGTCTAGGTGAGAGAAAAGAGAAGAAGAAGAGAGTCTTCTTCTAGGATAGTTTTATTTTCAATCTTTCCTCCCTTTTCTGAGTTTTTTTCTAAGAGAGTCTTAGATCAGTAACCTCTCATCCTTCTTCTCATATTTTAGAGAGTCTAAACTTTAAAGAAAGGAGCATCGGATCGACCATCGAAGAAGGATCAGCATAGTTCTAGCAGCTGTACTGATTTCCTGCATCAGACTTTAGATCAGAGATCGTAGGCTCGTGTGGACGACTCCTAGAGGCTAGATGCATATACGGCTCCTAACTTCATTGTCAAGCTTGCATCAGCAAGTTAGAACATCTAACTTGCTCAGGTAAGAGATCTGATCTATTAACTTCATACCTACATTTGATGTAGTGTAAATCTAGGTTGATTTGATCAATCTTTTTTTTCTTATTTAATTTTAATTTTTAATTTAATATCATACCTTGATCATGTAATAGATCTAAGATCTAAATATTTACATATTTATTTAAAAAAATATTTAATTTATTTAAGTCTTCCGCTGTAAGATCTTGAAAAAATTTTCAAGTTCTACCTGTAAAATCCTAGATCTGGTTTCTTCACTAAGTTTCTTAAAAAAATCTTAATCAGTAAGAAGAAGCTGAAGGAGCATGAGAGAATAAATTTGAATGAAGAGTGCTCTAGAATACTTTAAAATAAATTACCATAAAAGCTAAAAGATCTAGAAAGTTTTATTATCCCTTGCATTATTGGTGATTGTAGTTTTGATAAAGTTTTATGTGATTTAGGAGCATGTATTAATTTTATGCCTTTTTCTATTTTTAGGAAGCTGGGTTTAGAAGAACCAAAGCTTACCACTATCATTCTTCACCTAGCTGATAGATCCATCAAATATCCAAGAGGTATAGTGGAGGATGTCTTGGTAAAGATATATAAATTTATTTTTTCTATTGATTTTATTGTGCTTGATATGGAAGAAGATATTAATGTACCCCTTATCTTGGGAGACCATTTTTAGCAACCAAAAGAATTTTAATAGATGTTCAATAAGAAAAATTAATTCTTAGAGTCCAAGATGAACATGTTACCTTTAATATTTTTAAAGATATTAAATATTTCAATGATAATCAAACTTATTTTCAAATTGATGACAAATCAGTGCATGAGTATTCTATAGAAAATAGGTTTGAGACTATTAAGGCATACACTATCCAATCAAAATAGGATTCAGCTAAACATGTAAGTACACCAACTGAAGTGGCACCGAATTGATCTAGCACAAAGCCTCAAGAAAGTCAAGCTGAAGACTATAAATTATAACTACTAGATAGGTTGTTTCTTTTTCTTTTAGTTTTGATCCTTTTCTTTTATATTCCTTAGTTTCTTGGTGCTCTTTTATGACTCTGGTATGTGTTTTCAATTTTATAGAGAAAAATAAAGAAGAGCTCGAGCTAGTTTGCAAAATTTCAAAGAACCAGTATGGACTGAATCAGATGTATTATTTCTCATCCCTTATTGCATCCTTTATTTTTTTTCCTTTAAGACAATGTAGAATAAGTTGGGGGCTAGAAAAAAATTTTAAAATTTTTAAAAATTAAATTTAAATAATTTGAAAATTTTAAAAAAATTATTAACCATGTTTTAAGAAAGAGAATCTTAAGCAAAATAGACTAGGAGTAAGAAAGTTAGAAAATATTTACTAATGAATGTAGCAAGTTAAGAAGTAGATTAGTTGGTCAGACTTTTAGTGGCCTACTTCGGTCATTTAAAGACTATTAGCACTTCTAATTGCACATGCACACTAACAAGGCAAAGTTGGTGTTGACTATAAGGCTAACTGAGGATTCAATTATTACTAAAAATTGATGATTAATATACATTCTAATCAAAAAAATTTGAATTTAAGGAAAGAGCTACCTGCCTATAATAATAGTGTATAAGGACAGAGTATATGTGGATTGCCTGAAGCTTAGTAACTGGATCTTTGCACCTAAGTCAAGTGTGGAGGTTCACGTCAAATGGTGGAAGGAAGGTTTGGATGCTCAACACAAAAAAGAAAAAAAAAATGAGGCAGTGTGAAAGCTACCTTAATCCATAAGCTTAAATTAGGAGTGTATAGAAAATTAACTGAAATAAGTGATAAGAGAAGATACTTTTGTTCTTTAAGTTAGTATTGAAATGCTAAGTTAGTCATCACGAACACATGCTGTGGATCTTTGGATGTACTTTAAGGAAGCTTCTGATTATGCTGACTACAAAATTTGCTTCTGAAACTCAATACTTAGTTAGTGGTATTTTCTAAACTTTTTGATCTTTAATCCTAGCTTTATTCTTTTATGATGGAGGATCGTATTGAAACATGGTGATGAATTAATATTAAATAAAGCATTGCTAAGGGACTAGCAATGACTAAGTTGGAGGATGTGATAAGTGGTATAAGTACACTAATCAAAGTATTAAATTATTAAATAATTTATTTTATTTATAGAAAATTGATATTTTTATTGATCTTATGCAGGAAAGAAGGATGTCAATAGAAAGAGCTTAATTTTTTGATTCAAATGAAATAAATTTCAAGCAAAATGAACTTCAAATGAGCTCGATATCAATTTTCAAATGAAAAGAAAAAAAAATTAAAATCAATCGGTCCAGACCAAACTGGTTTAGAAAACTGGCTTAGCCGGCCTAGCCCGACCACCCGCTAAACCAACCGGCCTAGCTGACATTGACATGATGCCAAAATCATTGCAGCATATGGAGGACCACTATAGTAATCCATCTAAGGGCAAAATAGGGATTTTATGCGGTGGAGTGCACTCTGATTGGCAGACGTACGCATCGGTTCATGCAAGACTCTACTCGTGACTAGTCTACCTAGGCCCATGGTGAGATCATGGCTGCTATCATTTGGTTTTGATCCAACGATCGATGTTTTGGCGCTGATGGATGACATCCATTCCTCCTGATTGAAATCCAAAAATGGCAGTGATTTCCTATTTTATTTAAACATCTAAAGCCTCCTATACCCAAATGGATGGCCCAAATTTGCAGAATAGAGAAGATTCGGTGGTTAGAATTGATTTTGACCAGATTTGGGAGAATTTGAGAGGTTTTTGAGTATTTTTTGGCCCATTTGATCAACATCTAGTGGCCGAGCACAATCCAGACTTCAATTTGACTGATTCTAGGAGTTTTAAACCTAATTTAAATAGGATTTCTACCCAAAACCCTCCTCCATAGGCTATTACAGCCACTGCTACTGAGAGAAAGTAGGGAGAGATAGAATAGAATTTTTTTAAAGAATAGAGAGATAGAGAGGCAGAGAGCAAAATAGAGAATAGAGAGGGAGGAACAGAGAAAGGGGAGAGTTTTCTTTTTCTTTTTCTTTCTTCTTTATTTTATTTTATTTTTCCTTCTTCATTCTTTCTTGGTGGATCATCTTCCACAACCAGTACATATATAGCAGCTCTCTTCTTCATCAAATTTTTCATGCAAGAGCAACGGATGATCAATTTCAACAACAAGCATATTTTTGTTTGGACTTTCTCATGTCTTTTATTTTATTTACTATTTTTATTTTTTTTGTTATGAACTAAATTTCTTTTACTAAGACTAAGGTGTAGCCACTCTTTTGATGCAATATCCAGTATGATTTAATTTTAATATTATTTTATTCATGAGGAGTATATAAATCTATGCTTAATGCTTTTAGATTACTAACCATCTTCTAATTGATTTGATGAACATAGATGATACAGACCAAGTATATTTATGTTATTACTTCTTGATTTACATACCTTGTATTTTGATTTGAATTTAAGATTCATATGCATGTAGAAATTTTAGTGCGCTTTGGATGTAGCGTATTTTAATTAGAGAATTTTATAGAGATTAATGCATTAGCATTTATTTAAATTATGCTTGGACTAAAGGATAGTTAATAAATATTGATAGTTTTGCTATGCCTGTACCAAAGGATAGTGAATATCCTAGGGGATTCCACCGTCACATAAAACAAAATTAACCTAATTACCAGAATATTATATTGATTGAGTTGGTGAACCTATTGCCTTAGTAACTTATTGATCTTGAATTAAACCATAATAATTATACCTCCTATATCTTCTTATAATTTATTAATTATTTTTTTATTTTTTTTATTTTCTTTTTTCTTATAAATTGATTCTCTAAATAAAGTATAAAAAAGAATTTTTCAATACTTATTTTTCAATCCTCTAGGGATGATACTCTACTCACTCACTTTATTACTTGATCGATTGGTGCACTAGTCATAGTGACAAATTAGCACACATCATGGAGCAACTGAGAAACTATATGATTTGGCATGCCACCTCGATCCTATGATTTTATGTTATATCTCAGATATTGTTGGTGGCATGAGATTTCATACAAGAGAACTTATTATGCAATGATAGTGATCTAAAAATAGTAGAATTTTCACATTGAAAACTGATGCAGATAATGAGATTGAATATTATGGTGTCCTAACGGACATTATATAGTTAAGATATAGGTCAAAATAATTTATTTACCCATTTAAGTGCCAATGGTAGGATATCGGCAATAATAGGATGGGTATTCATAATGATGCATACTTCACAAGTGTCAACTTTACAAGAACATGGTACAAATCTGATCCTTTCATACTCGCTAGTCAAGCAAAGTAGGTAATATACCTAAAGGATATGAGATATAAGGGTGAATGGCATGTTATACAAAGGATTGCATCAAAGGGTGTTTATGACATATATGTTCATTTTGAAATAGAAATAGATAAGGATTTCTTTCAAGAGGAGCAGAATACAGATGACTTCGAATAGTACAGTGCCAACATTGGAAGCACATCTCTTCTAATTAGGAATGACGTGCAACCTGATAATGTTGATGTCAGTGAATTAAATCTGAACATGTCGGAGGATTATGATGACAATGATGACAACTTCATAAATAATGATGAGGAAGTTTATATATTGGTGGATTATGATGATGAAAATATTAATACTCCTCCTAATGAAGACACAAATATTGTATACTAATATGTAATTTTTTTAAAAAACTCATATATCTTATATTTCATATATCATGTAGTATTGATATAATTATTATCAATATTATATTATTTCTAATTTGTTATTTGATACAAGCATGCCACCAGGAGGACAACCCTAGAGGGGGGCCCATGTGGAGATGTTGGTGCATCTCCATCTCAGCAGCAGTCTCCTGATCAGGCAACCCATCATCTCCTGCCATGACAAGTTGATTTTATATATTATAATTTTTGATATTTAATTTACTCTAGTTTTTTATTATATATAAATAACTGATTTTAAGTTGTGCCACCAGGATGCAATTTGAAAAGGGGGACCGACATGAAGATGTCGGCTTCATGTCGATCCTTCTTCATCTCAGTAGCTATCTACCGAGGTAGGTTCATCATTTCCTACCTTGACAAGTTGAATTTACATATTATAATTTTTTGCATTTAATTTTCTTGAAGTTTTTACGATGTATAAATAATTGATTTTAAGCTTTTTCTTTTACTACAATTGTCGATACTGTGATTAGGCGGGCTCGTGGAGCCACTAAAAATGAGAAGCTGGAGGAGTAGAGGAGGGCACATCCCGAGGAGAGGATGAGGGTTGTCATCCTATCGAGATATATCATACCACTTGAGCACCACATCAGGAATTTGTACATGTGCGAGATTAGCATTATTATCAGATCATATGCTCTCCTGACACTATTCGACTGGCATAGAGTTATGAGGCCACAACAATAGATCCTCCTCAACCATTTGCAGGTAACTAAATATAAATTATGTTATGTTGGAGATATAACTTCCGCTGAAGTCTAGTAGGATGTCCGATCTCGATAAAATTTTCTCTGAAATCAGGGCAACCATGACCAAACTTTAACCAAGCTATTCTCCTACTCCAACCCAATTCAAGAAGTTTGACCTTCAGCCCATGTATGTCGGATGACCTTTTTAATTGCAATCATTAGCTTTCTTCTAATGACTATAGAACTTGCCAAAGGCATGATGGACTCCGTCCGGATGAGCTTGAACAATGAAAGGAGTCACCATTTGGTTGATTATGATCCCAGACTTAAAGTGGATAGTAGGACTCCAAATGTAGAATCCCAGCATAGCCCGACCTCACTTGGTGGCCAGTCTTGAAGAGAACCAAACTCTCTCTAGCCGAATCCTTCACTACAAATGGTAGATCTCATCAATCTAAGAAGCCAGGGATCCCAGCTAGCCATGTTCTTCTCCAGTCGAATTCCTCTTCAACCAATTCCTCAACAGCTGAATTATTTTACTCCACCCTATGAATGGTAGATCCTAGCACTCTTGCACCAAGGATCTCGACCAGATGAACTTGAGTCAGTGAAAGGACTTTGCTAGCAATATAAGTCAATTTTTTTTCCAAAAGTTGACCTTGAAGGCAGCCAAACTTCTGAAAGTATTTAAAGCAACATCAACAAGAAACCTAGAGTCTTAACATTCACCCGTCTTGGCTCCTAGTCGATCTTGGATCTCTATTGTCCCAACCAAGCTCTTTTAAGAAAGTCTGGCTATAGTCCTCATTGAAGATTTTACCGTTTCCTCCTTGACCTCAAGTCTGAAAGTCCATGCCTGCTCTTGGCCAATCTTGAAGGTGGACGAACTCTTAGAAGCTGTCAAAAGTAGTCTTAGCAGAATCCAATCCCAAGTCCGCCAATAGCTATTTGGAGGCCGACCTTTAAGTTCGGCCAGCCCGACTTCAAGTTCTCCATCCCCAACATGGACTGCTTAATACTAAGCACAGACATCTCCAACCTTCCATTTAAACTCCAACAAATGAAATCCAATCGCCCACAAGTCATGACAAATGATAGCCCACTCTCCATAATAAACTCCATGTGGCCTAATCAGCCTACCAGTATTCTGTTATGGCTATCACTATCATTCTGTTATAGGCTCTGTCTATAAAAGGGACCCTCTAGATATGTCTTATTCTTTAAGCTCTCATCTCTGCTTACATTCTCTTGAGTACTCTATTTTTGTTGGCCAAAAAACTAACTTGACCATCGGAAGGTCCTATCGGAGCCATCCACCTCCAGTTTGGACTTTGTCTTATAGGTTCCATCAGTTACCTCATCTTCCCCAACTCCAGCAAACTCTAGCATCAACACCATTTTCTGCACCAACAGGATTGAGGGCCCTATCGGAGCCATCCACCTCTAGTCTGGACTTTGTGTTGTAGGTTCCATCAACGATCTCATCTTTTCCAGCTCTAGTGAACTCCGATGTCAATATCATTTTCTACACCAACAGGATTGGCACTAAAGAAAGGATAATTGAGTCCTTGTTCTTAAGAAAGTACCCAATCGAGTTCATCTTCTTCTCCTCTTGTTCAACTTCCCAACATCTTTTTTCCTCCAATCTATCGTGTTCTAGCAAGATGCTGCCCAAGAAAACTTTGACCTGATGATCCACCACCTTTGCCACCAGATCTCACCTAGATCAGCCTGCTCTAACCTCATCATCGGCAGCTCAACCACCACCAGCAGCCATGGTGGATTTGGAGCAGTTCAACCTATTGATGTAATAGGTTAATGGACTTACTGATGTAGTGTAGGCCATGCAGCAAGTTCTGGCTCTAGTTCAGCTAGAGAGACCATCATCAGAGTATCGAGATCCAATACAGGAAAGGCCCACTTCGGCAAACCGATTGGTAACACCTAGGAAGGGGATGCAGAGGGCAGAGAGCCCTTATTTTGATCATGATTCCAACCTCAAAAGATCTCTGCCCCTCTCAAGCCCACCATCCTTTGAGTTCATGATCGAGATGATATTCTTAATCGGAAGCTTCAAAAAATGAATCGATGGATTGAGAAACTCTACCATGTTGCTCTTGCTCGCCATGATGACATCTACACCGACCCTCCATTCTCCATCCAGATCATGCAGGATCCCATCCCATCAAAATTCAAACTTTCCTAGTTTGAGAGTTATGATGGAACCATGGACTCAGCCGACCATCTTGAAGTCTTCAAGACTATGATGCTGCTTTATGGCATGCCTGACACCATTCTGTGCCAAGCTTTTTCCTCAACTTTGAAAGAAGTAGTAAGAAACTGGTACTTGAGCCTCAAATCGAATACCATTTATTCTTTTGATCAGCTAAGCCACCAATTCCTAGCTCACTTGATCAGCAGTCAGTGCTAGATATGAGGTTTGGACTCCCTCATCCACATCAAGCAGAAGGAAGGATGGTCCATTTGGGCTTATGTTAGCTAATTTAATGCTGCTAGTTTGGAGGTCCGAAATTTGGATCAATCTATTACTATGGCTGTGCTGAAAGACAGCCTCTAGAAGAATGATCTCCTCTTCTTTCTAGAGAAAAAGTATTCCTAAAACTTCACTGATATCTAGCTCGAGCTGAGGGCTCTGCCCAAGCTAAGGGCTATGCCCAAGCTGAAGAAGCTTTTAAACTCAAAGATGAAGAAACCATGGGAGAACGACAAGTGGAGAATCTAGCAAGCCCATAATTGTTGAAATGCCAAGTGAAGTTGGACCGCGCTCTAGAACCCATCTTAAGCATAGACAAGCCCAAACTCCACCTCGAGCTCATCGATCAAGAAGCTCGGACCAGAGGGTGTGGCAGAACTCACCTCCCAGAAGATTCCATAATTACTCTTCCCTCAATGCTCTAAAAATATAAGTTATGATAGAAATCAAACAGCAACTATCAAGACTGGAGAAGATGCGGTCTCACCTAAGCAAGTGCAATTCCAACAAGTACTGTCTTTACCATCATGACCATGGTTATGATATTGAAGAATGCATCTAGCTCCAAGATGAGATTGTGAAGCTCATCAGACGAGGCCAGCTGTACCATTTTTTGAAACATCGACTGAAAAGAGGGGAAGATTAGCCAAGAGCACTGTCGTAGCCTGAGCCACCTTGGATGAATGAGCCACAAGGAAATCGGCCCCCACTTAGGATCATCAACACCATTACTGGGGGACATCAGTAGGGGGAGGCTAGTGGATCAACAGAGCCAGCAAAGAGATAAAGGACTAAAGAATCCATCACTTTTACTTAAGAGGATGCACAAGGGATTCAATTTTCACATAATGACGTGGTTGTAGTTACTTTGAATATTGCTGATTATGATGTACATTTTGATTAATAATGGAAGCTCTGCTAATATTTTGTTTTATGATGCTTTCTCCAAAATAACTATACCTGATGGTCATATGGGATCAATAAGCTCTCCATTAGTGGGGTTCATTGGTGATGCTGTATCGATCGAAGGAATAATTATTCTTTCAGTAGTAGCAGGTCGGTACCCAAAGCAATCTAAGGCCAAGTTGATTTTTTGGTGGTAAAAGCTCTCTCTGCCTATAATGCAATTCTTGGTCGACTTGATTTGAATACACTTTAGGCTGTGGTCTCAACTTACTATTTAAAGATGAAGTTTCCAACAAAATATGGGATCAGAGAAGTCAGAGAAGATCAAGCTCTAGCATAATACTGCTACACCATTATCTTACAGGGAGGAAAATAGCCAAATCTTTGTCTAGTGGATGGATTGGATGCCCATGATGATTTGACTAAAGTGCAGGGAGAACCTATAGAGGATCTTGTTATAATTTTTTTAAATAATGAAAATAAAGATCATACTATTCAAATTGGCTCCAACTTGAGAGAAGAAGTCAGAAAGCAACTCATCACCTACTTATGGAGGAATGCTGACATCTTTGCCTGGGTACCTATAGATATATCTAGGATTGATGCATAAGTAATGGAGCATCATCTGGCTATCAATCTTAAGCATTGACTAGTGAAATAAAAGAAGCATAGCTTCACACTGGAGTGATAGAAGACGATCATGGATGAGGTAGACAAGCTCCTTAGAGCCAAGTTCATCCAGGAGGTATCCTATCTAGATTGGATTGAAAATATAGTTCTCATTAAGAAAGCAAATGGTAAGTGGAGGATGTGCATAAACTTCATAGATTTGAATAAGGCCTGCCCAATGGATAGCTACCCTTTCCTAGATTAGATCAACTAGTGCATGCAAATTTGGACCATGAGCTCCTTACTTTCGTGGATGCCTTCTCCGATTATAACCAAATTTGGATGGTACCAGAAGATGAGAAGAAAACTACTTTTATTACTTACCATGGTCTTCATTATTATAGGATTATGCTCTTTGGACTCAAAAATGCAAATGCGACCTACTAGCACTTGGTAAATAAAATTTTTAAGAAACAGATCGACTGCAACATGGAGTTTTATGTGGATGATATGCTCGTTAAGAGCTTATCTTCAATAAATCAAATTATCGATCTAGAAGAGACCATCAACACTCTTCAAAAGTACAAGATGAAGCTAAATCCAATTAAATGTGCTTTTAGATGACCTCAGAGAAGTTCTTGGAATTCATGGTGTCGAGGCACGGTATTGAAGCAAATCTGGAGAAGATCCGAGCTATTCAGAAAGTGTCTCCTCCAAAGATAATAAAAGAGGTCCAACATTTAATAGGAAAGATTGTAGCTCTGAATCACTTCATTTCAAGATCGCCAGAATGTTGCATGCCCTTCTTCCAAGTTCTCAAGTATCCAAAAAACTTCTGCTGGACCCTTGAATGCCAACAACCCTTTAAAAAATTGAAGAACTATCTTAGCTCACCTTTTCTTCTTGCCAAACCTGAACCTGGTGAAGAATTATTTTTGTACTTAGTAATGTCTCCTATGGCTATTAAAGTAGTCCTGATTAGAGACGAGGCAAAAATTCAGAGGCCGATCTATTACATAAGCTGAGTTCTAAGGGATACAAAAATAAGGTATACAAAATTGAAAAAGCTAACCTATGCTTTGTTGATTGCAGCTAGAAAACTCCGACCTTATTTTCAAGGGCTTACGGTCATACTTCTCGCTAATCAACCTATTAAAGCAATTCTTCACTAGCCCGATACCTCTGGAAGAATAGCAAAGTGGATGATTAAGCTCACTAAATTAGATATCAAGTTCCAACCTCTACCATTAGTCAAAGCTCAAATATTGATCAATTTTGTGATAGAATGTACCATCCTGGATCTAGTCGAACCTAAGCAGCAAGAAGATTGTACTCTTAGTTCATAGTCGAACTTCCTTGAAAAAAGAATAGATATCCTTGAAGACTTTGGGCCCTATATATTGATGGTTCATCTAATGCTTCTAAGGCAAGCACATGCTTGATTTTAATCAATCTGAAAGGAGTCATTATTGAATGCATGCTATGCTTTGAGTTTTCCATAATAAATAATGGAGCAGAGTATGAAGCCTTGATTGTTGGATTAAGAATAGCTAAAAAATTAGAAGCAGACCATGTGAAAGTCTATGGTGACTCCCAATTGATGGTGGGGCAAGTTAATAGCAATTATGAAGCTCGAGAGGAAAGCATGAAGAAGTATTTGGAAAGTTTTGAAAGTTTAATCTCGGTGTTTAGCAGCTTTAACATTCAATAGATCCCAAGAACAAAAAATATTAAGGCCGACCTTCTCTCCAAGTTGACTACTTTAGCTCCAAGTGAACTACCGAAGGAGGTCTTCTTTGAGGTTGTGCAACACTCAAGTTCGAAGGAATCCTAGATAGTAATGCAGGTAAACTTTGAGCCTAGTTGGATCGATCCATCAGTTCTATATCTTAAAGATGATGTTCTCTAATAAGTATTATAAATTCATCTATAAAAGTATTAATTTATTAATTAATTTATATTTATTTTTAAAAATTAAATATTTTTATTTAGTATTTTTGAAAAATATATTTATTAAAAAAGAACTCATTTTTTTTATCGCAACAAAATAAGTTTGGAGCAAATCAGAGTTAAAACAGATCTGATATGAATTTTCAAAGAAAAAAATAACAAAAATTAATCTGGCTCAGCCGACTCGCCCAGCCAAGCCACCACATCCAATTCAGTCGACGTATCCCAACTCAGCTAGCACACCATCCAAGCTGACTCAGCCATAGAAGCCAACCCATCGATCCATGAATCCAGGCGTGGATCACTAACTTAACAGAAGGCAGTGAATCATAGGCTGCCACGTGGTGGACCAAGACCCATAAGGGGTTTGCAGAAAATTCATTGCGACTCATGAGGCAAAATGGTCTTTTCACATGCAGAAAGTGGGCACCAATTAGTCCAGGTCTATGATGCGGTCGGTCCACACAGACCACATAAATAGTAAAGGCACCATCCTATGGCTGTGGATGTTTGCGGTGAAGATCGGTCAGTCTAAGTTAATTCCCAATTTGATTCGGTTTCCATTAGCTCACAGCATGCGATCGAATGGCTGTGCACATCCCAGGCATTGATCTGATGGCTCTGGAAGCTCTCGATAGTGATCAAACACCTAGAACATGATCGATGGCCTAGATTCCTTCCATCATGCGCGATCGGACGGTCCACATTAATTTTGATGGGATTTAGGCTTTTAAAACTCGATTTTTGGTGATTTTAGGATCATTTGATCAAGATCTAATGGCCAGAACTCATGGAATTGCATAGAATTCGATTAAAAAACTATTTTAAATTTAATTTTTACTCTAATTTTTTTCATATTTGTCGATCAAACTCTTTTTTAGTCCTATATTGCCTACAGCAAGGATCTCCAGCTTTCCAACACCTATAAATAAGACCCCAGGCCTTCTAGAAAAGCTGTCTTCGATCAAAAAGAGGGAAAGATCCAAGATGGGAGCCATGCTTGGGTTAAAGGCTGCTTCAAGATAATGGGTGCTACGAAGAAGAGCTATCTCCTACGCCATCTTCACGCCAACACCGATATGAGATCAAGATCACATCTTTTCTAGTTTTTCTTTCTTTTTTGCTCTTTTTAAATTTCATGTATTTAAACTTTAAATTAAATTTTAATTAATATAAATTTTATTTTTTATTCTTTAAATATTAATCTTTTATTTCTATTATTTTATTTTTGTGCTATTTAAATTTTTATTCTTTAATTTTAATTACTTTTTATTTTATTGCAAGTAGATTCTAAGATCTAACTAGTAGACCTGAGTACCATGTTTAATTTTCTACACTAATTAATTTTTATTTTTTATTTATAATTTTAATTTTAATTTTAATTTTATTTTCAAAATTTTTTTTATTTTTTTATAAAAATTAAATATTTCAAAACTAAAAACACTATCTTCTCTATGGATTCGATCCGACTCACTACTTATTACCTATTTTTAATTGATTTAAGAAGTCAGAATTAAATTGATGAATACGGTGTCTTAACGACAGCATCATGCTCTTATCAAATTTTTGACATCATTATCGGAAAGGCATAAAAATTAATTTTTTTTAATTTTTTTTTATTATTTACTAATTTTTACTTATTTATTTTGTAGATAAAAAAAGAAGAAAAAAGAGCAAATAGATAGGGCAAGGAGGAAACTTCCAATCCTATTTGGTGAAATCAATCCTAAACCCTAAATCTTTTTTTTATTTTTATTTGCTTTATTCTCAAATTAATTAAAAAATAGCCACTTAAACCTAATTAAAAGCTTCATGACAAGATTAAAAATCCTAATTGCTTAGAGCATCCATCATATTAGTTTTATTTTTCATTTTTTATTTTTTTTTGTGATTGTTGGAGACAAGATAAGCATCTTAAGTTTAATTAAATTTCATGCATCTAATTAAGTTGCATAGAACCCCTTGTCTGAAAGTGATTATGCATATTCATTTTAAAACAACTTAAGGGCATAACCCACTAATCAAGATAAGATGGGGATTTGATCATCTTTCTTTGACCCACAAACAATCAATCAGTATCCGACATTGATCTAAGTCTTTAATTTTAAAATTAATTAGATATCAGCCCTTGAAACTTAAGCTCAATAGAACAAGAAATCCTAAGAGTTGGACCAGATTAGGGTTAGTCAATTTGAATGAAGTCTAAAACAAATAGTTTAGGGATGATTGGGCTCGAAGAAAGGTGATTTATAATTGATTCCGTTAGCTTACCTGGTCAAGCATAATTGATGTCTAATGCAAGCAATGGAAGGACTCCCACCGACCTTACATTTACCTAGCCATTTGATTGGTTGATCTTAAACTTAGGAAACTTGAATGTGACCTTGGCAATTAGAAGCTATCTAGATCTAGGATAATCCTTATTTAGAATTGATTGCCTAACTTGTTTGCTAGCTAAACATCAAAACTAAACTAAACTAATTCTTCTCTCTCTTCTTAACTCTAGGACCCCATAGGTTCTCTTCTTTAGAACTCTTCTCACTTCTTCTTTTCTTCTTAAAAAATGAAATAAAATAACTTAAAATAAAATAAAAATAAATCAAAATAAAATAAAATAAAATAAATAAAATTATAAAAAAATTATAAAATATATAAAAAAATTAAAAATAATAAAATATTTAAAATATTTAAAAAAATCTAAAAAAAATTGAACCATATGTTAGGGTTGCACTAATACATGCATGGTAAAAGATCACTTTTTCAGATCTAGTTGAATCTAATCACAAAAGTGAATGGCTAAACCATATTAAACCTAATAATCAAATGGTTAGAAATTTTAAAGAACCACCTAGGTAGATGAAGGAATATTTTATTTCTTCTATCTATAACCCATCGACTTGTATCT
Organism: Cocos nucifera; assembly: GCA_006176705.1. Taxonomy (NCBI): domain Eukaryota; kingdom Viridiplantae; phylum Streptophyta; class Magnoliopsida; order Arecales; family Arecaceae; genus Cocos; species Cocos nucifera. The sequence continues at coordinate 104,196 of QRFJ01000888.1, read as the reverse complement.
AGTTACTTGATATCCATGCTACCCATTATGAGATCAAGCCCACCATAATCCAGATGCTCTCATCTTTCTATGGAAACACTAATGAAGATCCTTATAAGTATTTGGATGAATTCATTGAAATTTGCTCTATGGTGAGGATTCAAAATTTAACTGATGATGCCCTTAGACTGATCTTATTCCCTTTTTCTTTAAAAGACAAAGCCAAGTACGACTTTGCACAATAGGGAGACCAATCAAAACTTGGGCTAAATTGCAAAATAAATTTCTTAAGAAATTTTATTCCATAGGTCGAACCAACACCATGTGATGAGCCATCACTGGATTTGCTCAGCTTCCAAGAGAATAAATTCACGAGTCATGGAAAAGATTTAAGAAACTTCTTAAAAAATGCCCACATCATGGACTATCTAAGTGGCAAATAGTTCAAGTTTTCTATGAGGATTTTGAAAACTAATATAGATAGATGGTAGATGCATCTTGTGGAGGTGCATTTATGAATAAAAGTGAGAACGAAGCCTATGCTTTATTTAAAACCCTGAGTGAAAACTTAAATAACCATGCTTTGTTATCTTTCTACCAAGAACGGGCAGGAATCTATGATCCCGAATCTAGTTCTAAGGCTGACTTGAACCTGATAAATAAAGTAGACTTTCTTGCCTAGAAATTAGATCAACTCCTAATCTTAGGTCAATAATTTTCTGCGTAATTCATGCCACCATCTAATTATCAGGAGATTTGTTTATCTATGCTAGCCAAACCCATCTTGTTAGTAAATGTCTCATGGCTGCATAATTTTTATCTTTTATCCAAGAACATGTCCAAGTTGCTCAAGACTACTCCAACCTAGTTAATGATTCTTTTTCAAATTTATATAATCTAGATTGGAGTAGCCACCTCAATTTTTCTTGGATATCCCAATAAACTCAGGCTCAGACCCAAATTTTATCTATTCAAAAATATCAAAATAAGCCCCAATACCAAAACTATGCCTATAATAGTGGTTAGTCTAGTCAGTCTATCTAGCCATTGCATTATAATCAGCCATCATACCTACCTCCTCAACAGACCAATCTAGCCAACGACAAATTTAATCAACTTCAAGAAATAATTTTGACTCAACAATATTCTATCACCAGGCTAGAAGTATAAATAGGATAATTAGCTGAGTCTACTATAAGAAAAGAACTAGGTCAATTACTGAGCCAACCAATTCATATAAACAATCCATCTATTATCCACCAACCATCTAGATTTAATCATCAATTTAATGTCCCACTTAAGAATCCCTAATTAGAGAATGTCAAATTTTTGAACTTAAAAGCTATAGAATTCTTATGGATCCAAACCAAATCCAGGTGAGAGAGGCTAGTACTGATACTAGCCAAGATGAAAATTTAGAAGAGGTTAGTACTAGGACTAACTATGTAGAAGAACCTGAGTCAGGAACTAGTACTGATACAGGTTCTAATTTAAATAAGATTGATAAAGAAAAGAAGAGAATAGATGAGTTACCTAAGACTTATAAACCAATAGTACTATTTTCTTCACCCCTAGAAGCCGGTTCTTCTTATAAAAATCAAGAGGCACGTAATGAAGTGTCAATGGAGTTATTTAAGCAAGATCATATTAATTTACCTCCAAAATTAAACCCGCCTTTACTCATCCTTCCAGTACCCATTGAATCAAATTTATCTTCTAATCCAATAACTCAATTCATGAGCATTTTAGAAGAACAAATAAAAGAAATTCTTGAGAAACAAGGGTCTGAGAATGGGGTTATAAATTATATTTTCATAATTAATAATGAATATATCAATAATAGGATCACAAACAATCTTTCTGAGGTTGGCAATCTAAAACCATTAAAATTTATCAATCTAGTATTTGATACGAGATAGTTAAGCTGCCTTGTGTCTGACTGAAGATGGTAAACTTAGCGCTTCTTGGGAGACAATCCAATATTTAGTTTTCTCTCATCTAATTTATCTTTTTAGTTTATTTTTTAGGATATTTTGAATAAGTTGGAGGGATAGCTTAAATTTTCAAGATCCATGCTGGACCACAAGAACATATTGAGTCAGGTATATTCTTTCCTATTCTTTATTACACCCTTTATTTTTTTCTCCATTGAGGACAATGTCGATTAACTTGGAAGAGAGAATAATAAATTTTTAAAATTTTTTAAAAAAAAATCCTCGAGAAGAAGTTAGTATTTAGCATTTAGACATCCGATAATGCTTAAGAATCGAGTTGAACTAAGCATTTTTTTAAAAAAATTGATGCACAGATCAGAGAATTTATAAGATATTAAGGGATCAAGCATTAAGAAAATTCAATAATGAGTTAAGTTTAGAACATAAATAATTTTTCTTGGAGCACTTATGATTTTTTCTACCAGCATCAAAGAAGAGTCTACTTTTTATAGACTTATATAGGATAACTATACATTTTTTCATAAAAAATATTTTTAAAATAAAATAATTTTTAAGTACTTCTTGCTGAATAATCGGGCCTCTTTGCCTAAGCAAGCATTAAGTTTCACATCAAAAGATGGGAAGAGCAAAAAAGTTTATTGTAAAACTAGTCTTAACTCGTAGCCTATTTGAATCGAGCTAGTAAGCCTGAGGGGTATTTTATATCTAGTGCCTTAAAGCCAACTGGTTTGGGAGTCATTGGCCCAAAACTTGCTACATGGATTAAATAGAAAGCTTAAGAGGTCAAAGCACTAAATAATAGAACAATATTTAAAAAAAATACATTGATTTTTTATCAAGTAATCGAATCTCATTGCCTAAGTAAGCAATGATATTTATGTCAGAAAATGGGCAATGTGAATAAAAATTTTTAATAAATGAAGGGTAGAACTAATAATACACTTGCCCATATGAAAGTTTAGATGATTTAGAGATAAAGATAGGAATAATTTAGAAAAAGTTCAGAAAAGTTTAATATTCTTTACTTAATTTTTATATTGGTAAGTATTAATATCCTAATGACATACCTCACTCACGCTTTATTGAACATCAATGGCCATTTTGAAAATTACTCGATAAAAATTTAAAATTCTAAAGTTAAAAGATATCTAAAACTAAATTCTTTCTTTACTCGAGGATGAGCAAAGTTTAAGTTGGAGGGTATGATAAGTATCATAAATTCATCTATAAAATATTAATTTATTAATTAATTTATATTTATTTTTAAAAATTAAATATTTTTATTCATCATTTTTAGAGAATATATTGATCAAAAGAAAGAGCCCATTTTTTTAAGTGGAAAAAAATAAGTTTGGAGTAAATCAGAGTTAAAACAGATCCGATATGAATTTTCAAAGAAAAAAAAAATTAATTTGGTTCAGCCAACTCGCCCAACCAAGTCGGCATGCCCAACCATACCACCGCATCCAGCTCAGCCGGCGCATCCCAGCTCAGTCGACGTGCTGTCTAAGCCGACTCAACCATAAAAGCCGACCTATCGGTCCACAAATCCAGGCATGGACCGCCAGCTTAGTAGAAGGTAGCGAATCATAGGCTACCACATGGTGGACCAAGACCCTTAAGGGGTTTATAGAAAATTCTTCATGGATTAATAGTAAAGGTCTATGATGCAATCAGTCCACGCGATCCACATAAATAGTAAAGGCGCCATTGTATGGCTATAGTTGTTTGCGATGAAGATTGGATGGTCTGAGATAATTTCCAATTTGATTCGATTTCCATCAGCTCCCAGCACGCAATCGAACGACTGCGTGCATCCCAAGCATTGATCCAACAGCTCTAGAAGTTCTTGATGATGATCAAACACCCAGAACATGATCGACGACCCAGATTCCTTCCATCACGCGTGATCGGATGGTCCACATTGATTTCAATGGGATTTAGGCTTTTAAAACTCAATTTTTGGCAATTTTGGGACTGCTTGATCAAGATCTGATGGCCAGAACTCATGGAACTGCACAATATTCAATTTAGGGACTCTTTTAAATCTGATTTTCACTCTGGTTTCTTTCATATTTGTTGATCAAACTTCCTTTTAGTCCCTTATTGCCTATAGTAAGGATCTTCAGCGTTCCAACACCTATACATATGATCCCAGGCCTCTAGGAAAAGCTATCTTCGATCAAAGAGAGGGAAAGGTCTAGGATGGGAGCTATGCTTGGGTTAAAGGCTACTTCAAAATAATGGATGCTATGAAGAAGAGCTGTCACCTACACCATCTTCATGCCGACGACGATTTAAGATCGAGATCACATCTTTTCTAGTTTTTCTTTCTTTTCTGCTTGTTTTAAATTTTATGTACTTAAATATTAAATTAAATTTTAATTAATGTAAATTATATTTTTTACTCTTTAAATTTTAGTCTTTTGTTTCTATTATTTTATTTTTTTGCTTTTTAATTACCTATTCTTTAATTTTAATTACTTTTTATTTTATTACAAGTAGATGCTAAGATCTAACTAGTAGATCTTAGTACGAAGTTTAATTTTCTACATCATTTAATTTTTATTTTTTAATTATAATTTTATTTTTTGACTTTAATTTTATTTTTTGACTTTAATTTTATTTTTAATTTTTTTTTATTTTTTTATAAAAATTAAAGATTTTAAAACTAAAAATATTATCTTCTCTATGGATTCAACCTGACTCACTACTTACTATCTATTTTTAATTGATTTAACAAACTGATAAATATGGTGTCTTAACGACAACATCATGCTCTTATCATTCTCTCCAGAGATCCTAAAGAAGCTCAAAAATTGAGAAATCAAATCTCTCGTTATATTCTATATGAAGATAAGTTGTACAAAAGGTCCTACTCTTTGCCGCTCTTCAAATGTCTCTGACTATCTGAAGCTGATTATGTCTTAAGAAAAGTTCATGAAGGTATATATGAAAATCACCTTGGGGCTAGATTATTATCTTATAAACTACTCCATCAAGGACATTACTAGCCAGTCATGCAGCAAGATGCAGCTAATTATATAAGAAAATATGGTCAATGCCAAAGAAATGCTAATGTTCAAAGGCATCCAGCTTCCCAGCTTACACCCTTAAGTGTCCCATAACCATTTTTATAGTAAAAAATGGATATACTTAGGCCATTTTTCATAGCATCAGGATAGAGAAAGTTTTTTTTAGTGGCAGTGGACTATTTCATCAAGTGGATTGAGGTCGAACCTCTATCCAAAATCACTAAAGCCAAGGTGTAGGACTTCGTCTAGAAGTCTATCGTATGCAGATTCAGCCTACCTCAGACTCTTATTATCGATAATGGATGCCAACTTGTAGGAGCAAAATTTGCTGAGTTTTATGAAGATCTAAATTTCTCCCATCATTTTATATCTATAGCTCATCCTCAAGCAAATGGTGAGACTAAGGTAACCAATAGAACTTTTCTTTAGGGGATAAAAGAAAGGTTTGGAAAGGCAAAAGAAATATAGGTGAACAAACTCTATCATCTAATCTGGGCTTACAGAACCATCCAAAGATTGCCAACCGGAGAAACTCTATTCGCTCTGACTTTTGGGACTGAGGCAGTTATACAAGTTGACTATGGACTTCTCTCAACACGAGTCAAAGGCTTCAACAAACAGAATAACTCACAAGACCTTCGGGCAAATCTAGATTTGCTAAAAGAAAAATGGAAAAGGACCCAAATTCAGATGGCAGCCTACAGGCAGAAAGTGGCATGGAACTATAACTCCAAAGATAGAAGCAAAACATTAAAAGTTGGAGATTTGGTGCAATGATGAGCGGACATCTCACAACCGTAAAATCAAGAAAAGCTCGCTCCGAATTGGGAAGGCTCCTATAAGGTCATGAAAATCGTCCAACCTAGAGCTTATTACTTGAAGGAGCTTGGAGGAGCTACACTCCCCCGATCCTGAAACTCAAAAAATTTGTGAATGCATTATCAATAACCTTATTTCAATAAAATTTTCTTACTTTAACACCTTTGTCTTTAGTGCAAAACTATGCGATGGCAAAAAATTACATAATCGAATTTCATTCTCAAATGAAGTAGAAGGCCTTCAATCCTTAAATAGGAGGTTAATCTCATCTTAATGAGGGTGAAGGCTTCTAGTTCTTAAATAGGAGGTTAATCTCATCTTAATGAGGGTGAAGGCCTTTGATTCTTAAATAGGAGGTAATAGAAAAAGGCTCCCTCAATGGCCCTTTGCATCCTTACAATCCTATTAGGAATAGGAAGAGGACCTCATCCTAATAAAAAAAAAAGCCAACCACATCAAGAATAGGAGGAGAATCTCGTCCTAACGTGGATGACAATCCTTACAAGAAAATGAAGGCCTTTGGTTCTTAAATAGGAGGTAATGGGGAGAGACCCTCTCAACGATCCTTTTACATCCTAGCAACCTTCTTAGAAATAGGAGGAGGACCTTATCCTAACAAGAAAAAAAGCCAACCACATCAAAAATAGGAGGACCTCATCCTGATGTGGATGAAGATCCTTACGAGAAAATGAAGGCCTCTGATTCTTAAACGGGAGGTAATAAGAAGCAGCCCTCTCAATGGCTTTTTTGTGCCCCAGCAACATTATTAGGAATAGAAGGAGGACCTCATCTTAAAAAAAAGAAAAGCCAACCATGTTAGAAATAGGAGAAGGATCTCATCCTGACGTGGATAAAGACTCTTACGAGAGAATAAAGGTCTCTAGTTCTTAAATAGAAGGTAACGAGGAGAGGCCCTCTTAATAACTATTTTGCCTCTAGCAATCTTGTTAGGAATAAGAGGAGGACCTCATCCTAACAAGAGAAAAAGTCAACCATGTCAGAAATAGGAGGAATATCTCATCCTAATGTGGATGAAGATCCTTATGAGTGAACGAAGGCCTTCAATTCTTAAACAAGAGATAACAGGGAGAGGCCATCTCAACGGTCCTTTTGCACCCCAGCAGTCCCATTAGGAATAGAAGAAGGATCTCGTCCTAATAAGAATAAAAGCCAACTACATCAAGAATAGGAGGAGGACCACTTCCTGACATGGATGAAGACCCTTACAAGGGAATGAATGCCTCCAGTTCTTAAATATTAGGTAATGGGAAGAGACCCTCTCAACGGTCTTTTTGTGCATTGACAATCATGTTAGAAATGGGAGGAAGACCTCATTCTAACAAGGATAAAATCCAATCATGTTAAGAACAAGAGGAGGACCTCATCCTGATGTGAATAAAGACCCTCATGAGGGATACAAAGATCCCTAGTTTCCAAATTGGGAGAAGGAGCCAATTTCCAAGCCAAATTTAAAAACCTTTATTCATGAATAAGGGGAATAGATTTATAAAACAATCGACATGGGTCATTGTTCCCAAAACAGCACAAAAATAAGGAATTTTACAAGCACTCAATTGAGACAAGACAGTGAAGGAGAAGCAAAAGCAGCATTTTTTTCATTAAGATGGAGTTCATTACAAGTGGAGTTCTGCAAGACCGCTTATAAAAAAAAAATAGAGAAAAGAAAGAAGGAGAAAAGAGACAAAATCCTACTCAAATTAAGACCTCAGACTCCCACCCTAGGCCAGTACAAGGGAGTGCTTCAAATCTTTTACCTTTTAATCAAGATCTCGCCTCACTACCAAGCTCTCCCCTAGTAGTTTTTGAGATCTCCACCAATCATCTTCCAATTCTCTCAATCTCTTTCTCAGAACTGCAGATATGGCCTTATCATCCTTCACTGCATTCTCATTATAGGCTGTTTGGATCTTGAGTTGAAGGAGTTCAGCCTTACTTTTTTCATAGATCTTCAAAAGATCTCTAAGGGTTCTCTTTAAAGGAACTAGATCAAGGGTTTCAGGGCTAGATCTTGAAACTTTTCTAGATCAGCAGTGGAAGACTAAAAATTAATCTAATTAATTCTAAATAATAGATAATCCCTAGATCTAAAATCATATTATATGATTATTGTATGGCATTTAAAGCTAAAATCAAAAACAAATAAGAAGAAAAGGTTGATCACATCAACCTAGATCTACACTACATCTCATGCATGTATTAAAAAAAAATAATAGATCAGATCTATTACCTGAGTGAGTTAGATGTTCTAACTTGCTGATCCAGGCTTGAGGATGAAGTTTCAAGCCGTACATACATCCGGCCTCTAGGAGTCATCCATACGAGCCCATGATCACGATCAAAAATCCAGATGCTAGAAATCAGCACAGTATTCTAGTACTACACTGATCTTTCTTTGATGGTTGATCAGATGCCTCCTTTCTTCTAGATTGGACTCTTCTAAAGAGGAGGAGAAGAGGTTTTAAATGTGTGACACTCCCAGAAAACCCAAGGAAGAAGGTAGGAAAGAAATGAACACAGCAACCCTAGAAGAAGACCCTCTTCTTCTTCTCTTTGCTCTCACCTAGACACCTAGTTTTGTGTCTATTGAATCTCAATGCCTAGAGGTTCTCTCTCCCTGATTTTCACACACCTCAAAGCCCTCCCAAGGGTATATATCCCATGAAAATTTCAAGCCAAAATTCAATCAAAATATATAGAAAAAGAAGAGTCCTTATCTAGATCAAATACTAGACAAGCAAAGGTCAAACAGGGCAAGTCAAGGGGCGCCCAACTCATGGGCGCCCCCTCCATAATTTTTGGAATGTACCAGCAAGAAAAGGTGCACAAGAAAAGGGGTTTCTCATGTGGAATAAGAGAGAAATTAATTGGAAGATGGGGCGGCACCTTTTGGAAAGAGTTTGGGTTTGTTTGGATTCTATCTCATAGAATCCAATATCAAAACAAACTCCTTCTTTGACTTGATCTTCTACCTAATTACCATATGAGAAAGAGAGGAAAAGAGGGGGCATATGTGAAGATTAGAAAAGGATTTTCCATAAAAAATACCAAAAAAGTAGGCATGAGGGGCATTAGGACTAAGGTGGCACAAGGAGGAATCCTAGTCTTACTAGGATTCTATCTATGACATGGTCAAAGTGGTTTCTTAAACCAAGTTAAACCAAAACCAACTCAACCAAATTAAATTAGATTCTAACCTAATTAATGATTCAATTAAATTAGATTAATTAAATTTAATTTTAATTTAACTTTTTAATCAAATTAGACAATTGGGTTGACCTAAGTCCTAGTTAGACTAGGACTAGTTTTTCTACACACTTGACTTATCCAATAAGTCAATTGAACTTGATCCAATCAAGCCCAAATCAAATCTAATTAAATCATATTTAATTAAACTTAATCTCAAACATTTGACTTAATCAAATTAAGCCAATTAGTAATCGAATTGCTAATCAATCCTCCTGCAACACTTGCTAATCAATCCTCAATCGTTGATCAACCATCCGATCAGATCATGAGCTCTAATGTGTGTGACCTCATAGATCTGAACCTAAGTCAGTAGCATAGAAATAAATTTTTTTATCAATTGAAGTGATCATCTAGCAATGATACTCGACGGCCGGATAGGTCGAATGTGTAGAACACCATCCTTAGAACCCATGCGGATATAGTCTCCATATAATTCATCCACTTGACCAAAATACTCGTAGGACACCTTAAAGCTCAACTATCAACTCTGATCAGATTGTCCACATTGTATTTCAAAATATAAAATCCATTTGATGGATTACCCTGGCCAAGGTTTTGCTATATTGAAATACAGTGATACATTCTTCTCCAACTCTTGGAGTGGCCAATTCTATCTTAATCACACGCCGACTTCGTAAATACTTGATTGTGCCCAGAAGCCTTCCATTACTAAATTAGAAATTTAGTTGGTCTGGTACCAAAGCACAGTGAGTTGCTTATAAGTCACTGAGGTGATCTCAGGTCTAAGGGATACTTATATCTATATCCCATCAAAGACATCCTCGATAGTAGAATGCTCTAGAGTTGGTCACATTCAATGATGATGTACCCATACATCTCACCTGTATGCCATACCAATGTCTTAACACTCTTTGGTTAAGAAGACAACCAACCTATATAGCATACAGCAATCTATACTCGATAGATGCTGTTTCCTATTTAACAGCCTATCATTTAGTCGTGAACTGATTTAAGGACTAATCAATAAATCCTCTCTTTATCGAAACTAAATAGTCCTAAGGACTTTATCACAAAAATGGAGTTCATTAAAAGATGAAGACTTATGATAAAAAACATGCCAAAGTATTTTATTTATTAATTATTGCCCAAGGATGGCTACCCAAGAGGGGGGTGAATTGGGTATTACAAGAACTTTTTGACTAATGTGCAGATTTGAATGGTTTAAACTAAGTAAAGAGCACATAATGAGTAATGAAACAAGCTTTGTAATGTGCAATGAATGAAAGCAATAAAGTAAATAATACACAATCATAAACATACAAATTTTATAGTGGCTCAGTGCCAAACTCAGTACCTACGTCCACTCTCTAAGAATACCCCTTGGGAATTCAACTATAATTCTCAACAAGAATTATAGTCCGATTATTTTTGGGCTCACAATCAAATCCAATTAGATTTTTCTGGCTTACCAACCAAAATCATACACGATTATTTTCCGAGCTCACAATCAACCCTGATTGGTTTTACCCTTGGCTCACTAATCAAACCAATACAATGTTCAACTCAAGGCTTGGACCAACCCAAGTTTCTCACCCCAAGAAATTTGAAACAACATATAAAAATATAATTTAAAATAAACTCTATAAAATCCAAGAAAAGAAAATCTGGATTGCTTTGCTTGTAGGATTGATTTCTTCTCTTTGAATGCTTGAGGAAGTAGGAGATGATCTTCAATAATGATGGCCTAACTTCTCCTAGATTTGAGGATATTGGAAGAACAAAGAATGTCTGAAAATCACTGCTTCCTTACTCTTTTTAGCTCACTCTTCTTGCTTTCTTAATGGATACTCAATAAACTCTTCAAAAACTTATTTTTAATACTCCAAAAATTTTCTTATATATTCTTTAGTCTATCCACCACTTCTTTACATCTGGAAGGTCTTCAGAATGAGTTCTAGTCGATGGAGTTGAGAATATAGCCGTCGAAAGTCATTGTGGATAAAAAATTAAAGTTCTAAAAAATTAATTATTACGGTCACTAGGTCGGCTTAGTCTAAATGGGTTGGCTCAGTTTACAACTGTGTCTGCTCAGTATCGTTTACTTCAAAAATTGGCTTTTTGTTTTTCTATTTTCTGAGACTAGGCCATCTAAGTTTTTCATTGAGCTGACTAAGTACTGAGCCAGCTTAGTTTTTCACCGGGTCATCTAAGTTTTTAGCCTTCAACAATTCTGCATATTTTTCTGCATGAATGGCTTTTTGTCTTCAACTTTTAAAGGCTTCTTCCACCTTGATTTTTATGGTCCTTCCCATCATTGTGGCTTCCAAAAACTTATTGTTTGAGCTTTATTTGAGCATTTGAAATTATTCTTTTCTTTGACTTTTCTTCTTGTGAGGGGATTTCTTCTATGGATAATTTCTTTATTTTAAGCACTTGAAAAGTCCTACACATATTCTTGAAACACATGATTAGATACATAATATACTCAAGATTTGGCAATCATCAAAATCAATCATGGGGTCAACAATCTTTCCCTTTTTGATGATGACAAAACTTTGAGTATATGCTAAAGAAACTAATGTGAATCAATATAAGAACATTGAATTAAACTTCATGAAAGAATTCTTAATGAGCCTATAATTGATTGTACATCATTAGTATATACATATTTCATATACTTAACATACTTCTTTCCCTGTTTGACAGCATCAAAAAGCTCAAGAAAAAAAAAAAGAAGTCATCAAAATCAACATCAAAGCATTAAATTGAGAGATGCATTAAATTCATAAAATCAATTTAAATAAATCATCTCCCTTTTGAAAATTTATCCTTTGACTCAAAATAAGTTTCAAATATTTATTTTAATTTTAGAAATTAGCTTGAATTTAAATATTATATGCTCTCCACCCTTTTGAATGAGTATGATCTTTAATTAGATTTTCAAATATGCACTTTTAAGCTTCGAAAGAAATAGAGTTTTTCAAAAGATTTGAATATGAAATCAAGCATAGTATATACTTAATATTCAATCTTTCATTTTCTTTAAAAAATTTAGTCAATTAAGCTCGAAAAAGGTATGTATCAGAGATGTATCGAGCAAAGAAAAATGAATAGTATCAAAGCAAAAGATAGTCATATTTTTAAATTCATTGCTTTAAGTAAAAAATATTTTAAAATAAATAATTCATAATGATTTTGCAATGCACATCATAAATTTAGGATCAAATTTGAATTTTCAAATGAGTTTCAAAATTGGGTTTAGAAATTTATTTTTGAGAATGAAGATGCAAAAAATTTAATTTAGCTCCAATCATTTAACAAAAATGATTATGTAAATCAAGTTTAAACATTGGCATATGAAAAATTTAGTATTATATTTATCAATGAGATTCAAAATTACAAAAATGTATCAAAATCAATCTATTTGGAGTAAGAATATGTCTCAAACTTATTTTTCATTCCAAAGAGTTATCAAAAATGATTTGATAAACAAAAGCATACATATCAAATTAAATAAATATCTAAAAACTCAATTTAAGAAGACCATAAAGAAGTTTATTGAGAATTTAAGTTCGTATTTCATTTTTCTTAACTTAAATTAATTAAAATTTTCAATCAAATCAAATTAGAAAATATCTCTTCTTATTTTTCATATTTATAGTTAGATTAATTTACTTTTCAACTTTCTTCCTCTTTTTCTTTCAAATTAAGCATAATTAATTAATATCGTATTAATCTTAATTAATATAAATTTGACTTTTAAGCTTAGATTTTTAAATTTGATTGATACCAAGTTAGTAATCATTTTATCTTTGGTATTTTCTCCCTCTTACTTTTGCAAACAAAGCTATTTTAAAATTAAATAGAATTTTAAGAGAGCAAGCAAGTAAACATAATATGAAATTATATTAAAATTAGTAGATTTAATCAAAATAATTTTAACAATCATTGATGGTATGATGTGAGAAAAAAATTTAGAATATACCATGCATCAATACCCATCTCTTTTCATTTCCAAGGCATCCATAAAAAATTTCTTCCTTTCATCTCATTTGGATCCTTAGTGCACCTACAAAGTCACTTAATGATTTTTTATACCCAAGTCATCTTGGGTCCATAGGAGTTAGTATTCAAGGTTCCCTTTGAAATCCAAATTTGTTTAATCAAAGTTTGACCAATTCTTTTAAAATTACATTCAAAAATTTTATAGCCTACATTTTTACATTTAAAATATATAATTGAATGATTTTCAAATGAAGCTTTGCTAAACATATTTTTGATAAATTTCTATTTTCTCAATAAATTATAATCAATTTCTGCTTTATCAAAAATAGCTTTTTGATTGTTTAATATTGCTTGGATCCAAGTGTAAACTTTTCAAGCATGAATTTTAAATTTTCAATCTCTTTTCTTAATTTTGCATTTTCTTCCAAAAGAGATTTTTCAGATTTTAGAAGCTTTTCTTTTTCTTTGACTAAGAAATTTTCAGATTTTGAAAGGGTTTGTTTTTCGCCAACTAAAGTTTTCTTTTCTTCAACCAAATTCTCAAGCTCCTTATTCAACTTAACAAGTTCTTCAACTAAAGATTTTTTAGATTTGAGATACATTTCTTTATCTTTAGCCAAAGTATCCTTTTCTCTTAAAATATCTTCTTTTTCTAATAAGAGTTTACTCTTTTCATTAGCTAAAAGAAGATTAGATTTTTTGAGTTCCTTGTTTTTTAGCTTTAATTTCTTAAATCCATTCATTAAGTCGTTAAAGGCTTCAAATAATTCATCAAAAGAAAATTCAGAAGAGTACTTATTGTTTACCTCATTGTTGTGAGCCATCAAGCATAGATTTATTTCTTCTTCACTTGAGGATGACTCTTCTTTATAATTTGAGCTCTTTTTCAGTAGCGGATAATCCTTTTTATGTTTCCTAAATTGATTCTTTTCTTCTTTTTCTCTTCTTGGTTCGGAATTTATCTTCTTTCTCATAAATTTAATGAACCTTCTTATAATCACCGCCATTTCTTCATTATCTTCCAAATCCTTGATAGAGTCACTTGAACTTTCTTCAATGGATGATGACTTGAGTGCAAGAGTTGTCTTCTTCATCTTTTCCTCCTTCATGCTTTGGTTCATATTGAGCTCATGTGTCATGAGCGATCCGATTAGCTCTTCGAAAGCAAGCTTGTTAAGATCCTTGGCTTCTTGGATTGCCATTACTTTTGCTTTCCAAGACTTTGGTAGGGACCTAAGAATTTTGCATACAAGATCACTATCAAAATAGCCTTTTCTAAGACTTTTTAACTCATTTATAATTTCAGTAAACCTTGTAAACATATCACTTCTTGTCTCATGAGGTTCCATTTTAAACAACTCATATTTATGAACCAACATGTTTATTTTAGATTCTTTGACTTGACTTGTACCCTCATGGGTCATTTCAAGTCTATCCCAAATCTCTTTTGTAGATAAACATGTTGATATTCTATTGAATTCATTATAATCTAATGCGTAATATAAAATGTCAATAGCTTTAGCATTTAATTGAGCTAGCCTTTTATCTTGCTCATTCCAATCTTTTTCAAGTTTAGGCACACATAAATCATTAACAATCATTATGGGTGTGTGAGGACCATTGAGTATGATATTCCACATGTCATAATCTTGTGCTTGAATAAAGATTCTCATTCTAGTTTTTCAATAAGTGTAGTTGGTGCCATTGAAAAATAGAGATCTAATAGTTGAGTGTCCCTCAACAAAGAACCAAATGGGTCAGCCATAAAATCTTTAGCTCTTTGACTGTTAGGTCAACAACTAATATTAGAGCACTCGCACTGATACTACTTGTTTCCCAAGGATGGCTATCCAAGAGGGGGGTGAATTGGGTATTACAAGAACTTTTTGACTAATTTGTAAATTTGAATAATTTAAACTAAGTGAAGTACACACAATGAGTAATGAAACAAGCTTTGTAATATGCAGTGAATGAAAGCAACAAAGTAAAGAATACACAATCACAAATACATAAATTTTATAGTGGTTTGATGCCAAACCCAGCACCTGTGTCCACTCTCCAAGAATATCCCTTGAAAATTTAACTATAATTCTCAACAAAAATTATAGTTTGATTATTTTCTAGGCTCATAATCAAATTTAATTGGTTTTTCCTGGCTCACCAACCAAAACCATACATGATTATTTTTTGAGCTTATAATCAATCCTAATTGGTTTTACCCTTGGTTCACCAATCAAACTAGTACAACATCCAACTCGAGGCTTAGACCAACCTAGGTTTTTCATCCCAAGAAACTTAAAATAAAATATAAAAAATATAATTTAAAATAAACTCTACAAAATCCAAGAGAAGAAAATCTAGATTGCTTTGCTTGTAGGGTTGATTTCTTCTCTTTGAATGCTTTAGGAAGTAGGAGATGATCATGAATAATGATGGCCTAACTTTTCTCAGATTTGAGGATGTTGGAAGGACAAAGAATGTCTGAAAATCACTCCTTCCTTACTCTTTTGAGCTCACTCTTCTTGCTTTCTTAATGGATACTCAATAAACTCTTCAGAAGCTTATTTTTAATGCTTCAAAGATTTTCTTATATATTCTTGAGGCTATCCACCACTTCTTTATATCTGGAGGATCTTCAGAATGAGTTCTAGCCATTGGAGTTGAGAAAATAGGCGTTGGGAGTCGTAGTAAATAAAAAGTTAAAGTTCAAAAAAATTAGTCGTTACAGTCATTGGGTCGGCTCAGTTTTTCACTAGATCAGCCCAGTCTAATTGGGTCAGCTTAGTTTACAACTAGATCGGCTCAGTATCAGTTTATTTCAAAAATTAGCTTTTTATTTTTCTATTTTTTGAGACTGGGTTGTCTAAGTTTTTCACTGAGCCGACTAGGTACTGAGCCAGCTCAGTTTTTCACTAGGTCATCTAAGTTTTCAGCCTTCAATAATTCTGCATATTTTTCTATATGAATGGCTTTTTGTCCTCAACTTTTAAGGGCTTCTTCAATCTTGATTTTTATTGTCTTTCCCACCATTGAGGCTTCCAAAAACTTATTGTTTGAGCTTCATTTGAGCATTTAAAATTATTCTTTTCTTTAACTTTTCTTCTTATGAGGGGATTTCTTCTATAGATAATTTCTTCATTTTAAGCACTTGAAAAGTCCTACACACATTCTTGAAACACATGATTAGATACATAATATACTCAAGGTTTAGCAATCATCTAAATCAATCATGGGGTCAACATCAATGATCAATTATATATACAAAGTTGCTCAACCATAAATAGGCTAACGATTGACTTTTGGGATATAATTTTCAACAACTCCCACTTATCCTAAAGCCACTAAAAGAACTAGATCTAGGGTTTCAGGGTTAGATCTTGAAACTTTTTCTTGATCAGCAGCGAAAGACTCAAAATTAATCTAATTAATTCTAAATATCAGATAATCTCTAGATCTAAAATCATATTATATGATTATTGCATGGCATTTAAATCTAAAATAAAAAATAAATAAGAAGGAAAGGTTGATCACATCAACCTAGATCTACACTACATCTTATGCATGTATGAAAAAAAATAGATCAGATCTATTGCCTAAGCGAGCTAGATATTCTAACTTACTGATCCAGGCTTGAGGAAGAAGTTGCAAGCCGTACACATGTCCAGCCTCAAGGAGTCATCCACATGAGCCCACGATCATGATCATAAATCTAGATGCTAAAAATTAGCACAGTATGCTAGTATTGCACTGATCTTTCTTCGACGGTTGATCAGATACCTCCTTTCTTCTAGATTAGACTTTTTCAAAGAGGAGATGGAGGAGAAGAGGTTTTAGATATGAGATGCTCTCAGAAAATACAAGGAAGAAAGAAAGAAAGAGATGAACCCAACAACCCTAGTAGAAGACCCTCTTCTTCTTCTCTTTGCTCTCACCTAGATACCTAGTTTTGTGTCTATTAAATCTCAACACTCAAAGGTTCTCTCTCCTTAATTTTTATATACCTCAAAGCCCTCTCGAAGGTCTATAACCCACAAAAATTTCAAGTCAAAATTCATTCAAAATTTATAGGAAAAGAAGAGTCCTTGTCTAGGTCAAATACTAGACAAGGAAAGGTCAAACAGGGCAAGTCAAGGGGCTCCCAACTCTTGGACACCCCCTCCATAATTTTTGGCATGTACCAGCAAGAAAAGGTACACAAGAAAAGAGGTTTCTCACATGGAATAAGAGAGAAATTAATTAGGCGAGGGGGTGGCACCTTTTGGGAAGAGTTTGGGTTTGTTAGGATTCTATCTCATAGAATCCAATATCAAAACAAACTCCTTTGACTTGGTCTTCTACCCAATTACCATATGAGAAAGTGAGAGAGAGGGGGTGTACGTGAAGATCGAGAATTAAAAAATTTTTCATGAAAAATATAAAAAAAATTAGGCACGTAGGGCATTGGGAAGAAGGTGGCACAAGGAGGAATCCTAGTCGTTCTAGGATTTTATCTATGACTTGGTCAAACTGGTTTCTTAAACCAAAATAAACCAAAACCAACTCAACCAAATTAAATTAGGTTCTATCCCAATTATTGATTTAATTAAATTAGATTAAATTTAATTTAATTTTGATTTAATTTTCTAATCAAATTAGAAAATTGGGTTGACCTAAGTCCTAGTTAGACTAGGACTAATTTTTTCTTGCACTTGACTTATCCAATAAGTCAATTGGACTTGATCCAATCAAGTCCAAATCAAATATAATTAAATTATATTTAATAAAACTTAATCTTAGTCCTTTGGCTTAATCAAATTAAGTCAATTATCCATCGAATTGCTAATCAATCCTCCTACAACACTTGCACTTGGTTAAACATCAATCATATTGATCATTTAACCTTAGAACGATTCTCAATCATTGATCAACCATCCAATCAGATCGTGATCTCTAATGTGTGCGACCTCATAGGTCCGAACCTAAGTCGGTGGCACAAAAATAAATTTTTTTACTAATCAAAGTGACCATCTAGTAATGATACCCGATGGTTGGATAGGTCGAATGTGTAGAACACCATCCTTAGAACCCATGTAGATATAGTTTTCATATAATTCATCCTCTTGACCAAAATGTTCGTAGGATACCTCAGAGTTCAACTGTCAATTCTGATCAGATTGTCCACATTGTGTTTCAAAATATCAAATATATCTGATGGATTATCTTGGCCAAGGTTTTGCTATATTGAAATATAGTGATACATTCTTCTCTAACTCTTGGAGTGGTCAATTCCATCTTGATCACACACAAACTTCACAAGTACTTAATGGTGCCCAGAAGCCTTCTGTTACTGAATTAGAAATTTAGTTAGTTCGATACCAAAGCATAGTGAGTTGCTTGTAAGTCACTGAGGTGATCTCAGGTCTAAGGGACACTTATAGCTATATCCCATCAGAGACATCCTCGATAGTAGAATGCTTTGGAGTTGGTCACATTCAATGATAATGTACCCATATATCTTACCTATATACCATACCAGTATCTCCATACTCCTTGGTTAAGAGGACAACCAACCTATATGGCATACAGCGACCTATGCTCGATAGATGCTGTCATCCTATTTAACACCTTATCATTTGGTCATGAACTGATTTAAGGACTAATCGATAAATCCTCTCTTTATCAAAACTAAATAGTCCTGAGGAATTCATCACAAAAATGGAGTTCATTAGAAGATGAAGACTTGTGATGAAAAACATGCTACAGTATTTTATTTATCAATGATCAATTATATACACAAAGTAGCTCATCCATTAACAGGCTAACGATTGACTTTTGGGATATAATTCTCAATAGCCACTCAGCACAGTATCTAATACCCATCTTTGACTTATGGTTGTTGAACTTCTTAATTGCTAGGGCTTTAGTAAAGGGGTCAGCAAGGTTCTCCTTTTTGTCGATCTTCTGAAGGTCAATGTCACCACGATCCACGATCTCACAGATTAGATGAAAGCAGCGTAGAATGTGCTTTGTCCGTTGGTTTGCCTTCGGCTCCTTTGCTTGAGCTATGGTGCCAGTGCTGTCATAGTAGAGCAGGACTGGACTATCAATGGAGGGTACTACTCTGAGCTCGATGATGAACTTTCTCAACCACACAGCTTTCTTTGCTGCATCTGATGCTGCCATGTACTCTGCTTCGCAAATAGAGTCTACCACTGTATGCTGTTTGAAACTTTTCCAGCAGATGGCTCCACCATTTAGAGTAAAGATATACCCCGACATGCTTCTGCTATCATCATGGTTAGATTGAAAGCTGGAGTCTATAAATTTTACCAGTTTTAGATCTGACTCACCATAAACCAACCATTGGTCCTTAGTATTTCTCAAATACTTAAGGATGGTTTTAACCATCTTTCAGTGATTTTCTCCAAGGTCAGACTGATATCTACTCACTACTCCTAGTAAGTATTGCACGTCTGATCTTGTACATGTCATTGCATACATGATAGATCCCATTGTCGAAGCATATAAAATTCTACTCATATGCTCTCTCTCTTCAGGAGTTGTCAAACAATCCTTCTTAGAGAGTGGAATTCCTTAACCTATTGGGAGATTGTCCTTTTTGGAATTCTCCATGCTAAACCTCTTCAGCACAGTTTCTATATACGTGGACTGGGATATACCAAGCATTCTTTTAGATCTATCTCTATAGATTTTCATCCCTAGGATGTAGGATGCTTCACCCAAGTCCTTCATGGAGAACTGTAATGACAACAAGATTTTTATTTCCTATAGTGCAGGGATGTCATTTTCAATTAAGAGAATATCATCCACATACAAAATAAGGAATACCACTGCTGGACCATTTGCCCATTTATAAATACAAGGTTCTTCTCCGTTCTTAACAAAATCATATGTTTTGATCACTTTATCAAAATGCATGTTCCAACTTCATGATGCTTGCTTCAATCCATAAATGGATCTCTAAAGTCTGCACACCTTGGACTCATCTATGGATGTGAACTCCTCAGGTTGTATTATATACACCTCCTCGATCAGCTCTCCATTTAGAAAAGCTATCTTCACATCTAACTGCCAGATCTCATAGTCCAGGTGGGCAACTATTGTAAGCATTATCCGAATGGATTTGAGCATTACCACTAAAAAGAATGTCTCATCATAGTTAATGTCATAACGTTGATGATATCCCTTGGCAACCAGACGAGCTTTATAGGTCTCCAGCTTTCCATCTGTGCTTTTTCTTTCTTTTGAAATCTCATTTACATCCAATGGATTTGACCCCTTTAGGTGGGTCAACTAATGTCCATACATCATTGACCTTCTTGAAATCCATTTCAAATCTCATGGCTTTTAGCCATTTCTTAGAATCAGATCTCTGCGTAGCATCCATATATGTGATCGGATCCTCATCATTCTCATCGAGTTCGATGGAATCATCATCTTGGACCAAGAACCCATAGTATCTATCCAGATGATGTGGTACTCTACCAGATCACATTAATGGTGTGGGTTCACTAGGCTTTGGATTTGATCTGATCAAATTTGACTCAGGTTCAACATTATGTATCAGACTTTCTACATGTTGAACTTCATCAAGTTCAACCTTAGAGGCAATAGTTCCTTCACTAAGGAACTCCTTTTCCAAAAAGGTTGCCCTAAGGTTGATGAACAGCTTTTATTCATCAGCATGGTAGAAATAGTATCCTTTGATCTCTTTTAGGTACCCTATTAATGTGCACTTGTTAGACCTTGGTCCAAGTTTATCTATAATTAATCATTTGACATAAGCTGAGCACCCCTTGACCCTGAGGTGTGAAAGTGTTGGCTTACATCTTGTCCATTTCTCATATGGAGTTTTTACCACATATTTACTTGGAATCCTATTTAAAAGATAGCAAGCTGATTTGAGTGCACATCCCCAAAGGGATATTGGCAAGCTGGCAAAATCCATCATGGATCAGACCATATCTAATAGAGTTCGATTCCTTCTTTCAGATACACCATTGTGTTGTGGTGTTCCTAGAGAAGTCCATTAGGAGAAAATTTTATTCTCTCCTAGATATGTGAGAAACTCACCAAAAAGTTATTCCTCTCCTTGGTCAGATTGAAGAGTTTCAATACTTTTTTTAGTTTGTTTTTCTACTTCACTTTGGAATTGTTTGAACATTTTAAAAGAATCTGACTTATGTTTAATCAGATAGACATATCCATATCTGGATAGATCATCTATGAAAGTGATGAAGTAGACATATCCACCTCTGGCACTTGTGCTTATTGGTCCACATGCATTAGTATGTACTAGACCTAAGAGCTTAGTGGCTCTCGCACCTTATCCAGTAAAAGATGACTTGGTCATTTTACCAAGAAGACAGAATTCACAGGTTGGAAGTGATTCATAATTACTAAGTTCAAGGATACCCTCTTGAGCCAACCTGCTTATTCTATTCTTATTTATATGACCTAGCCTACAGTGTCATAAGTAGATATCTATCACATTATCTAGTCTAGGATGTTTGACAGTTGAGTAGACTACATTAACAGATTGTGATAACATATATACATCATTGTTCAATTATCCATAGAAAGCAGTAACACCATTCATAATGACATTACAAACTCATTTCTGTATTAAAATTTCATAATTATTCATAGCCAAAAGGCCTACAGAAATGATATTTAAAAAGAAACTAGGATAGAAATGATAATCACTAAGAACAACGGTATGAGATTCAAATACAAGTTTCAAAATTCCTAAAGCTAAAATTGGAACTTGTCTTTCATCTCCAATGTTCAGAAATCTTTCACCTTATTTGAATCTTCTACTGACCTGTAATCCCTACAATGAATTGCAAATATGATAAGAACTTTCGGTATCCAATACCCAGTCAGTAATATCATAAATAGAGAAATTGTAAAAGAGTTATCATATAAATACCTTGCCCAGCAACAACTTGCTTCTTCCTCTATCTGTTCGGGTCTAGGAAGGTAATGTACTGAGGATAGTTTCTCTTCTAGTGCCCCTGCTTCTTACAAAAGAAGCATTTAGCTTGACTCTTATCAGGCTTGATTTTTCTGATCTGGCCCTACATAGATGTCCTAGCCTGAACTTGCACCTTCTTAGCTTCTTCTTCTTGTTCTTCCCTTTTTCAAAGGATCAAAAATGAGAAGATGAACCTCCCACTAAGTTTACCGACTCCTTATGGAGTTAATGATCCTTCTCAAAGTTCTAAAGTAACCCTAGTAACCCATAGTAGTCAACTTTAGGTTTTGATATTCTATAATGTGTAAGAAATGGGAGATAAGACTTGGATAGTGAGTTCAGTATTGCATCTTTTCCAAGCTATTTGTGCAAGAAAAAGCTGAGCTTGCTCAAGCGCTCTATTAGCTCGATCATATACAGTACATAATCAGTGACAAAGGCTCCATCCTGCATTCTGGTGTTGCAGATGGCACAATAAGTCTTGTGCCTCTCAACGTCATCGGGTGTGACAAAAGAATCCTCCAACACTTGAAGCATGTCCTTTGGCTGAGCCAACTCAAATCTGCAACTAAACTCGTCGCTCATCACAGCCAGCATAATGCAGCACACTATGGTTTGATCACTAAGCCACTTCTGATAAGTATCTCTGACAGTTCCACATGCATTTGCAGCTGGCTCTTTAGGTGCATCATCCGTTATCATATGTAGGATGCGTTCATGCTCTAGGACAATCTTTAACTTTTGGTACCAGCTATCGAAGTTGGATCCCATCAACTTATCATTGTCCAACAATGATCAGAGTGATAGAAAAGTAGCCATATCTGCACAAAGAAAAATCATAACCTAATTAGTAATTGATTCATTAAACCTAAAGATTTGGACTTTTAATCAAAAGGTTCTTCCATTATTTTATTCAAATTGGTAGCCTCTACCTCCAATTCAAGGAATTATCCTAATTTCTTACTAGGTACTAGAATCCACATAGACTGCACATGAGCCAAACTTTGGTTGGCCAACCCATGTGCATCTAAGGGTAGGTTCATAACTAATTATTTCTCTAGACAACTTCTAGTAATTAAATTTTGCCCCATCCCCTGATCAGTTGGCTTTGGCCTTCTCAAAAAAGGATCCAGTTAGGTCCAACCAATAACATGACCATACTTGGCCCATCCAACCAATGAATGATCAGGCCCAACTTTGGTTGGCTCATCTAACCACCATTTAGAAAGATATATCCAAGAGATCATATAATGAATGATAATTCCATCAACTGATAAGCATCAGGACTTTGGGCCTCCAATGATTATCCAACTGATGGACCCATTATCATCCACTTTAATGGGATGCTATGATCTAGTTATCATATAACTATTTCATTTTGTAGACCTAATAATTTTAGAGGATTTAATTTGAGGATGAGAGAAGGTCAGATGAACCAGCTTGTCATGATCCTTCAACTAACTTCACCAAGTTAGCTTAAGGAAGACCATTAATAGGCTAGTCTAGGAGCACCTAAATCAGTCAAACTAATTTACCTAGCTGACATGGGTCAGCTCGAATAGTCAAGTGATCCGATCAAAACATAATTTCATCAAGAGGCCAGGTAAGTTCGATTAGTGGGAGGGTCTATCAAAGCTTGCCTTAGACACCATAAAAAATAGCCAAGTAAGTAGGCTGCCAATTAAAGACCACCAATCTAGTTTACCTTAAACACCAACTGGTTTAATTAGTTTGAATTAGATCAACCTAATAGTTCGTGCTATACCGCATATCTAAGAATCAAGTCCATCTTGGATCTTATTAAAGACTTGGACTTGACCAACTATAACTGTTGTAACTGATCTAGAGAATCCTTGACCTAATCTAAGACAATAATTGATTAGATTTAGTTAATTTTCTAATTAAATTCATTCTTTAATCTAACCCTAGGTCTAATCCAATTAATGGACCTAATCCCCACTAATCGATTTGTTGCTCCAAGAATTGATTTTGATGATTACAAAGCATTTAAGGGGATTACTAATGAATTTGGCTTAGAAAAAGATATTTTGTATTTTAGAGGCAAAATCATAATTTTATCAAATTTTGATCTGAGAGCCTCAAGAGCAAGTATAGAAGATTTCTAATCCTTTGGAGGTGGTCCTATGATTTTTGGATGCTTATTTTGGGAGAAAATCAAGTTTGAAGCGAAAGGGTCGACCCTTAGGTCGTTCCCTACTGAAAAGGGCTATTTGACATGCTGTTTCTATGCCAAGGATCGACCTCTACTGTTCCGAAGGCTAAAAATTTAGAATAACTATTTTTCTAAATTTTGTCTCAAAGGTCAACCTCGAGGTCGACCCCTGTGCCATGAGTCGACCCCTATGCCATGAGTCGACCCCTGCAATGGCTATTTTCCTCTTATTTTGGCAGGTTTTATTGATTTATTTAATATCTCCAACGATTACAAATCTTGCCCAGAATTCTCTCCTACACCTATTGAAGATTTAAAAGGCTTTAAATTGAAAAAAACATGAGATTGGAGTGATTCAATTTCAGCCCTAAGCAAAAGTTATCTTCAAGCAAAGAAGCTTTCGTTTCAAATTCTCCTACCTCTCAAGAGCTCTTTCAAATCTCCTGTTGGGAATATGCGCTATTCCCACACAAATCGATGTGGTCGCCAGTGATTAGCCAAGCAACAAGAAAGTATTTTTTAGAGATTAATGCGGAAGCATGATCAAATAAATTAAGGAACAGAGAAGAAGAGAAAAAATGATTTTCGGGACAAAAGAGCTTTTATTTAGTATATTTTAGCACTCTTACAATCTTGACCTATTTTCAGTATATATACTTTACAAAGGATCAAGCCCAAGCTCATAGAAAAACTCTCCAAACCTAAACAATCCACATACACAAAATAATAACCCACAAAAATTGAGCTGGCTAACCTACGACCGGATCGACTCAGTCCCGGCTAACCTATGACTAGGTTGGCTCAGTCCCAGAGTGAGCCAGCTAACCTACGACTGGGTCGGCTCAGTCCCGACTAACCTGTGACTAGGTCGGCTCAGTCTGGGTTGGCCCAGTTTTAGACTGAGCCAATTAACCTACGACTAGGTCGGCTCAGTCCCGGCTAACCTGTGACTAGGTCGGCTTAGTCTCAGACTGAGCCAACCCAATTGTGTACCATGTCAACCACCCAAAAATGCTATTTTCTGCCTGGATTTTTCTTTGAGACCTAGCCGACCTAGTCTTGGACTGAGTCAGCTCAGTCTCAGAGTGAGCTGGCCTAGTTTTTGAACTTTACTATAGAGACTGATTCTTCTTACAGCTTGCTTCCATCTTTTCATGACCTATCTTCTCATGTTTTCAAGTCTTGGGAGTGCCAGTTCTGAGATCACATTCTCCACCTTGGTGCTTCCAAGTTCTTGTGAACTCATCTCTTCTCAACAGATCCATCTGTGCCACACATATCTAAAAGCTATCTCTAAGGAGTACCTTCGTGAGTGCATCAGACTAATTCTCCTTGGTATGGACCTTCATTAGTTCCACTTCACCTTCCTTTACCAACTCTCTGATCTTGTGGTACCTCACGTCTATATGCTTTGTGCATGCATGATAGACTGGGTTCTGTGCCAACAATAGAGCACTCTGACTATCACTGAATAGTGTGACCTTGCTCTGCTCTACCCCCACTCATCAATCAGCCTCCTAAGCCAAAGGGCTTTCTTTGCAGCCTCTGTTATCCCAATGTACTTGACCTTTGTGGTAGATAAGGCCGTGATTGGCTAAAGGATTCATATCCAAGACACCAGTCCACCATACACGCAGAAGAGGTATCCAGTAGTAGACCTCCTTGTATCAAGATCACCAGCATAATTTGCATCAACAAATCATTTCAGAGGACCTGAACCTTCACACATCTTCATAGATTGTTCTCCAAATCCTCTCGATTGCCCACCAAATACCAAACTATAATCCCTTATTCCATGCAAGTATCTCAATATCCATTTTAATGCTTTCCAGTGTTCCTTTCTAGGGTTAACCATGTATCTACTAACCGTGCTCATAATATGTGCTATATCTGATCTACAGCACACCATAGTGTACATCACACTGCCTATGACATTTGCATAAGGGACTCATTTCATGTACTCTCTCCCTTCTTTTGACTGAGGACACTTTAACTTGGAGAGAGACATATGGCTCGGCAATGGCGTCTCTGTAGGTTTGGCCTTCTCCATCCCAAACCTCTCTAGAACCTTCTGGACATACTTTTCTTATGACAAATAGAGTACTCCTTTGCACCTATCTCTGCAAATCTCCATTCCAATGATTTTCTTAGTTGGACCCAAATCTTTCATCTCAAATTCAGATGATAATGCCCTTTTCAATCTTTTCACAGCATCCATGCTTCTACTAGCTATGAGCATATCATCTACATACAATAATAGGTATAGGGCATCCTCCTCATCTACATCCTTGACGTAGATACAATAATCATGTTCACATCTATCAAACCTTCGATACCACTGACGAGAGAATTATTTCAAGCCATACAAAGACTTTTTGAGTAAACACACCTTTTCTTCCTATCCCATCTCCATGAAACCATCTGGTTGCTTCATGTAGATTCTTTTCTCCAAAGTCCCATGAAGGAAGGCCATCTTCACGTCCATCTATTCAAATTTTATGTTATGCTGCACCACCAGTGACAGCAAAAATTGAATAGATGTATGACGCACTACAGGAGAGAAAATTTTTATGTAGTCAATCCCTTCCTTTTGTGAGTATCTCTTTGTTACCAGTCTTGCTTTGAATCTGACTCCATCTTATTTTGAAGGTGCTTCTTTCTTTGTGAACACCCACTTTGAGCCAATAGATCGAGCACCCTCTGGAAGATCCACCAGCTGCCATGTCTGATTCTTCTCAAGTGATTCCATCTCCTCCATCATGGCCTGCATCCATGATTCATGATCCTCACTCTCCATGGCCTCTACATAATTCTCTAGATCTCCATTAGTAGCGATAAGTGCATAGGAGATAACCTCATCAATGTCATATCTGACCGATCTTCTAATAGAACGTTGGAGCTTATGCAAAGCCACTCCCACCAGCACATCTCTATCTGATGTCTATGGCTGCTCCTGCACATCTGTTTAAACTACCGATCCTCTATAGTGATTTTTAATCTGAGATAATAATTTTCTATCCAGCCCCATCGCAATAGGAAAACTCCTGTAAGTGGATGTAACCTGCATGCCATCATTCTCTGACTGGCCACCGCTGTTCACCTTTGTTTTTCCAATTTCATCTATCCCAGACCTCCTTAAGATGTTCTTTTCATCAAAAATAACATTCTTGCTGATCACTAACTTTTGTGCCTGAGAGTTTCATAGTAGGTACCCCTTGACTCCTTATGGATATCCTATGATGTCATCTTTTGAGATTTTTGATCCAATTTGCTCCTCTCGGTTGCCTCCACATGTGCATAGGCTGTACAACCAAAAACTTTTAGGTGACCAAGCTCCACCTTCTTCCTACTCCAAACCTCTTTTGGAATGCCTCCATTTAGCTTATAATGAGGGGACCTGTTCATAAGAAAATAAGAAAAAATTAGAGCATCATCTCAGAAGGACTTTGGGAGTGATGTTTGCAGCCTCAAACTCCATGCCTTCTTGGTCAATATCCTGTTCATCCTCTCCATGACACCATTCTACTGGGGAGTCATCCTTAATGTGTAATGGCGTTTGATGCCATTTTTCTCACAGTACCTCCTGAACTCCAGGCTAGTATGCTCCCCTCCATTGTCAAACCTCAGACACTTTACCTATCTCCCTGACTCCTTCTCTACTTCATCTCTCCAGGCTCTGAATCGGACAAACACCTCTGATTTTTCTCTGATCAGATAAACCCACAACTTCCTTGAGAAATCATTAATGAAAGTAACAAAGTATTTTGCCCTATCTCTAGCTAATACAGGAGCTAGTCCCCACATATTCGAGTGCACTAAATCCAGCACCCCCTCGCTGTGCTTGGTACTTCTAGCAAACTTCATCCTATGCTATTTGCCAAAGATACATAGCTTACAAAGATCTATGCCCTCCTTCTTCAGGACTAGGATCATACCTCTTCTGCTTAGTTCAGTGAGCCCACGGTCGCTCATATGATCCATCCGATAGTGCCACAGTCGATATAAAATATGCTCCTCTTGTGCCACTACTAGCACCTCTGTACTATCATTTACTACTGAGCCTTCCATTCTGTAAAGATTGCTGCTCAGTCTTCTACCTCTCATCACCACCAAAGTTTTCTTAAAAATTTTCAGACACATCCAACTGGCTACTAAAAGCATAACCCTGCTCCTTCAAGTACCCCAAAGAAATCAAATTCTTTTTCAACTCTAGTACATGCCCAACATTTGATAATGTATGAATGATTCCATCGTACATCCTCACCTTGATAGAGCAAATTTCAGCTACTTTGCATGAGTGATCATCTTCAAGGCTGACACTTCCACCATCAGCCTTCTAGTAGGTAGCAAACCACTTTTGATAAGAATTATAGTGGTGCGAGCATGCTAAATCTAATATTCACATAGTATCGTACTCTGTGGATCCATCTGATATAACTAGTAGATCTTCTCCACTACTCATAGAAGCTGTATCTGAAGGAAAAATTCGAAATTTCTAGATCAGGTTCATTCAAATCTGATTGGATCAAGAGAGATATTTTAAAAATTTTTTATTTAAATCTAGATCAGATCTGAGATATTTCAAATCTAATTTTATAGATCTAAAAACATAAAATAAAAGTAAATTAAATCTAATTTAATTTTGTACCTTTTATTGGGTAATCAGATTATCCTATGATGATCCTGTTGATTGCCTGAAGTTCTGAATCTAGCCACACAAGTGCCTGGCCTCTATCGGTATCCACTCAGGCTGGATCTGGAGATCTTCTCCTTCTTTATCACCTCTCCAAATATTAGATCTGGATCTAGCTTAGAGAATCTTCAAAACTCCTTTTGAAGATCAAGAATCATCTCTTGCAGCAATGTTGTCTTCTTCCTTTCTCGTCACCTTTCTCTTGCCTGGATCACACCAAACTGGAGCTCAAACCTCCTTGAACATGAAGAAAGAAAGAGAACTAGAAGATGGCATGGAGGAGGGAGAGGGGCAGCCTTATGGTGTGGGCTATATGGTAATTCTCTTCAAGGCTTGGCACAGACAGGGTTTTTATAGACCCTTCTGTGCCATGCAGTGCCACATCATCCCGGCCAATCATGTCGCTTCATGCAACCAGATCTAAATTTGATTGGTGGGATGACATCATCTGATCCAATCAGATGAGAGCTCCCTCAAAACATCCTTAGTGTTAGATATATGTGCCCTAGAAGCCAGAATTGGCTGACACTTGTAATACACTTCTAGGAGCAAAATTGTAATTTTGATTATAATTAATGAATTGGGTTATTTTCTATCACACTTGTGTATTTAGTGTCTGTGATACATCCTTGAGTTAATGTAATGATAATCATATTTCAGAGTTGAAAATTTAAGACATGAAAAATCATTATTAACTCATAAACAGCTCCGACCATAGGATCATCACGAGGATGGTGATTGATCAGAAGGTTGGTAGATCGCTTCTCTTAGTAGACGAGTCTTGAGTCTACGTGTGTGGAGACACCAGAGCGAGATTACAAGGTACTCGTTAGAGAACGAGGAACTGAGCGTGACCCCTCGAGTAGTCATTAGAAGTCTACCTTCTCGTCAATGTACTGACTCGTGCTACAGTAGTGTGTCTGGTTCTTTGACCTGAGATGCATTGGCAGTTCACCTTGAGGTGTATAGTTTCTTACAACTATTACTCGGTCTCCTAGCCATATGGACCCTGAGGTGTATGTTTGGCTATAGCATGTTCATTGAAGAACTGGATTGCATCAAGATGGAATCTATCTACCTCGTGTAGAGGAGTAGCCCTAATGAGATCATGAGAAATCAGTCCAAAAATCCATGGTCCTTGGTAGAGTGAAATAATAGAAGAGTTTCTATTAGAGTTTCACATTGGACTCGATCGAATGATTACATCATGACAGAGACTAGTGTGACGAGTTTACTTAACCTATAATCTCTGATCGGGGCTCAAGATAGAGAACTGAATCACACAGGTAGCTGCACCAAGAGTTCGCATTCAGCTCTGATGGATTGCCACCATATACTGCTAGGTTTCACATGGTGGATTTTGGAGCAATTGAATGATTTAGATGATCGATCATTCTAGTTGTTCGATCAGAAGAGTTCGATCCACGAAAAGAGTTTTTGATGATGTCTATGAACGAGATCATGACATATCCATTACCATACAGAACTGACCCTACTGGGCACACAAACAGGTTTGAATCTGTGATCATCAAGTTAATTGATTAGTTCAATTATCTGAATGAGATTCAATTAGGTTCAAGGAAAAATGTGCTTAGCACTCGATGACCTAACGTTCTTCTTTTACTATCATAAATAAAGTTGTCTGACTGAGCCAAGAGGTGTGGCTCAATCAGAGGCCTTCATATTCTGACTGGAGGGTCCAGTCAGAATAGAGTGTCTTATTTGTAAGACATTACTGCCATTTTTGGTCACTGCCATTTTCTTTATTCTTGACTTTGGTCAAAAGTCTACTTTGACTGGTCAAACGTTGACATTGACCCTTTGACTTTTGACCACATGTCATGCACTATTGGAGAGCTGGTGGGGCCTCCCCCTGCCGAACTGGCAAGGAGAGGCGCACGCCAAGGTGGCGAGGCCAAGTAGGAGCGCCTAGATCCTTGTGGACAAGGACTCCACCTCCCTTTTTGATTCATCAGAGTCTACTAAAGAATCCAGTTTATAGTTTTAGGCACCCTCTAAGGAGGAATCCAGGGGTCTCATTCCAACCAAATCAGATTTAGATCTGATTTCACAAAGGTTGTATTGGTTGAGAGAAAGGAGTTGGATCACAAGAGTCTATAAATAAGACCCTCGCCCAACCCTAATTCTAAGTGAATGCAATTCAATTGAGAACCCATGCCCCAAGGCTGCCTCTTCCTCCTTCTCCATCATAGTCTCTTCTCCCTTGCTCTCCACATCCAAAAGAGTTTTTGGACTTAGTGTGCGATTCAATCAAGAAGCGATCAAAAGCAAATGGCTGCGCTCTGCAAAAGGACGACTGCAGATCTCAAAGAGTTTTGAAGATCTCCAGATCAGATCCAGATCTAATTTTTGGAGGTGTGGATAGAGAAGAAGGATCTCCAGATCCAACCTGTGATACCGAGAAGGCCAGCGCTTGCGTGGCTAGATCCAGAACCTTCCGCTGCAACAGGATCATCTACAGGTATATAGAGGATTACCCAAATCAGGTAAATTAAATTTTATTTATCTTATTTTATTTTATTATTTAAAAATAATAAGAATCAGATCTTGAACATATCAAGATTCTGATTGAGGTTCAAGAAAAATTTTTGAAATATATCTTTTGATCTAATCAGATCTGGACGAACCTGACGGAAATCAGATTCCCTATCAACTGGTATCAGACCATGGTTCTAAATTGTTTAGAATCTGATTTTAATTTTATTTTAATTAGAAATAAAGTGATTTAGATGTCACATGAGATTTGATCAATCTGAAATCATGAAAAATCAAATAAGATTTGATCTAGAAAATGAAGATATGCATTGGACTAGTTCTAGAATAGATAGTTCTATAAATAGTTTGCAATGTCTTTATTTAATCTGATTAAATCAATTTTAATCTTCTTATTTACTATTTTCTGATAATTATAAAGTGTTATAAAAACATTGATTAAATAGCAATAAAAATTACTTAATTTTAAATATCAATGAGATGTGATTGATGCATGTCTTGACTAGTGTAGAATAGTCTACATAATTGTCTAGATAGATTATTTATTTTGTTAGATCAATTAAATCTAATTTTTAGATTATATTCATAATTAGATCTGAAAACATTTGCCATGATTATATACATGAGATGTATGCAAATATGCCATGATATCACTTTAAATAAGATATATTATAGATCTATGATATTGTTGTATATGAATGTCCTGATTAAGGCATTCCTCTTGGCGTCCGTCATAGAATGATAGAAGTGGATTTAAAGCCCTCTCTTTCCATCGAGTGGGTTCTATTACGGTAGGGTGCTGCGATGTCGTCATTAATCAGAAATCCAAAACTTACTTCTGCAAAACCTAGATCCTGAAACCCTAGGATTATTGTGCATATATTTATTATGAACCAACTTAATAAGAATTAAGTTTGGAATATTAATTAGATTCTAAATTAAAGAATTTCAGATTAAGACATATCAAATTACTGGGTCGGGCTTGGGTAGCTCAATTAGGTCTAAGCGGTTGATCAAACCGAATCAAGAGTTGGTAAGATGGATCAACAATGCTTAAATTGACCATCCTAATAGATTAAGTCTGGTCAAGATCGAGGTCACGATCAAGCAAACCTAAATTAGGCTCAAGGTTAAGAGTCTGATTGTTAGGCTAACCAATGTTCTATCCTCAACAATTGTTTGTCTAAGGTAAGTTTGGCAAAACGACCGACTGGTTTTATGGAAACTACTCGACCTGAATGTTCTTTGCGATTAACGGCATATTCCTTCCACCGGTTTCTCACTTACCTGCCATATCTGTTGACACAGTCTGATCTGAGGTGTCAATAATCCGAGCTAACCCATGCCACAAGATTAGTCATAATTGTTATGACTAAGCCAAGTCTATTTAATGAGACCTGAATCAATTCTCTCTAAGAAAAGATTAAGTCTGAGGTCTTCCACCATTGTAGACGTGCGGCCCTTCCCGGGTTGATTGTTCTCGCTGGATACAGTGGCTCAGTTGCACCGGAAGATCAACCATGTCTATTAGGCATTGGATGCTATGGGCTGGAGATGATTGGGCTCAATATTTCGGATACGATGATAGACCCAATTAAACCCATCTATGCAATGGTGGGTGACTTAACTAAGGAGTGGATCAATATTCCGGATACAGGTGAGATTCATGAATTAGAGACCAGTTTGGGTGCACCATGATTAGAGAATCATTGAACAAGAGTTGTTCACTCATTGGCTAACCATCACCATAAACTGTTAGTGAGTGTGATGAGTCAGTTGTGAGACCGCACCATCCACTTAGAAATCATAATCGCAGGAGATTTTCTCACCTACAGAGGGAGGATGTATCAGAAAATAGGGAGCTAATTTGTTAAAAATAAAATCCCAAACAAATTGGTCAATTAAAATACAGTATCTAACTAGAATCTTTGACTCTCTACAGGAATATGTCTGCGTCAACCCATTGGCACGTATCCTAGACACACATAGACTACTGACCCAATTTATAAAGATGGTCAGGAACTAAAAATTATTTTGGGTTCAAAAAAGTTAACACATGTTTTGGACCAAGGACCTCCACATTACCAGCCCGTCCATCTGTTGAACAGAGAGCGTCTCTGGAAAAAATGGATTGACGAAGATAATAAGGCCAGATACTACATGTTGGCTCGATGTCTGATGAGCTCCAGCGCTAACATGAAGATTATCGGGACTGCTCGCCAAAATGTTGGCTCACCTACAGGAGATGTTTGGTGAACAGAGTTCGCCAGCAAAATCAAGTCACAAAATGACTTTTTAAGGCTAAATGCGTGATGGGCAGTCAGTCCAAGATCACTGTCTTGACAATGATCAAGGACATGGAAGAGCTTGAAACTCGGTGTGAAGTTGACTTGGACTTGCAGAATATATCATTCTGCAATCCTTGACTGATGCATATGGGCAATTCATCATGAATTACCACATGCATAAACTTCAAAATCTTGGTGTCGAGTTGATGAATATGCTGGTTACCGCTGAGCTATCTATGAAAGGTTCTAAAGACTCAGTTCTTGCTATGAATGGACTTCTTCCAAAAGAAAGTCATTATGGAAAGAAAAGTAAGTCTGTGAAAAAGCAAAGGTGATGGAGATCAAAGAAGAAGAAGGCAGAACGAAGAAGAAGGTCGATGGCAAAGGAAAGTGTTTCCATTGCAACAGCGACGGCATTGGAACGGAACTGCCCTACTTACCTGGCCACCTGAAGAACAAGAAGGAAGGTCCATTTGAGTATGCTCGTTATTGAGTCTAACCTTAACAATTTCTTCTGCATCCTAGTTGGGTGCTTGACTCTGGTTCTAGTGCTCGTCTTGCATCTATGCAGGTCTTGAGGATAGCAGGAGGCTGAGGGATAGATACATGATCCTACGTGTCGGTAAGGAGCAAGAGTTGCTGCAGTACCGTGGGAACATGCCCTCTGCGATTACCATCTAGTTTAGACTTAGTTTTAAAAGACGTTTATGTTGCCTGCAGCTAGCAGGAATTTGATTCTGTTTCTGCTTAGCACAAGAAGTTATGTTGATCACTTCTTTAAGGACCATTGTAACATTCTTAGAAAGAAATAAAATTCGAAATGGTTCCTTGTTAAGCGTCTTTATCAGTTGCATATTGATGTACCTGTTTTAACTATCGAGCAAAACGTGAATGCCAAATGACCTACGATAGTCCAAACGAAAATTCTATGCACCTGAGATTAGGTCATATAGCGAAGATAGGATTAAACAAATTGGAGAAAAATGGCTATTGAGTCCATTGACTTTGATCATATCAACTTATGATCTTGTCTTCAAGCAAAATGGACTAAACTCCCTTTTGTTGACATGGGAGAGGCACAGATCCTTGCCCTAGTACATACTGATGTGTGCGGCCCATTCGATTGCCGGCTAGAGGCAATTTGTCTACTTCATTATCTTTATCGATGAGTCTATCTGTATGGGTATGGTATCTTATGAGACATAAGTCTGAAGCTTTGAAAAGTTCAAAGAATTTAGACATGAAGATAGAAAACAAACTGAAAAACCATTAAGGTTCTTCATCAGATCGAGGAGGTGATATACCTTAGCGGTAATCCTAGACTATCTTAAGGAAAATGGCATAGTCTCTCAATGGACTCCACCAAAAACACCTCAACTCAACGGTTTCAAATGGAGAAATCGACTCTATTGGATATGGTTCGATCCATGATGAGCTTCACAGACTCCCTGATTTCTCTTGGGACACTCATTATTAACTTCATTTATTTATTGAATAGGGTTCCCTCTAAAACCGTTCCTACCACACCGTATGAGATATGACGGTAAAACCAAGTCTGAGTCATCTCAGAATTTGGGGTTGTCCGGCTTATGTCAAAAGACAACAAGCGGACAAGTTAGAGTTTAGGTCCTTTAGAGCTCGATTCATAGGATATCCTAAAGAGTCATTAGGATACTATTTCTACATTCCAGAAGACCACAATGTGATTGTGATCAACATGACATATTTTTGAAAAATAGTTTATCAGAATAGTGGCATTGGAAAGCAGATTAAGCTTGATGAGAAAGTCTCACAAGCAGACAGAGCTAAGGACCAAGTGGAACCAAATCAGGTGAGCCAATAAGAACACTACCTCCTCCACCTCGTAGATCGGAAAGAGTTTCCTGTCCCCCTGAAAGATACTTAGGTATTATTTCAGAGGATGTAGAGGAAATGTTCCTCATAGGTAATGGTGCTCATGGTGATGATCCCAAAACCTACAACGAGGCGATATCAGATATCGACTCCGAGAAATGGCTTGAGCAATGAAGTCAGAGATGACTCGATGCACTCAAACCAAGTCTGATCTTTGTAATCACCAAAAGGTATAGTACCTATTTGGGTGTAAATGGATCTTCAAGAGAAAGATTGGTGCAGATGGGAATGTGGAGACATTCAAGGCTAGACTGGTGGCAAAAGGTTATAGTCAACGCGAAGGCATTGACTATTAGGATACCTTTTCCCCGGTAGCTATGCTAAAATCCATCCGCACATTGCTTGCTGTTGCAGCCTATTTCGATTATGAAATATGGCAAATGGACGTGAAAACGACATTCCTAAATGGATATCTTGAGGAAGATATTATATGGAACAGCCCTAGGTTTCACAATCCATTGAACTGATCACAAGGTTTGCCAAGCTGCACAAGGTCCATATAATGGACTTAAGCAAGCATCTCGGAGCTGGAACACTCGTTTCATGATGTGATCAAAAAGTTTGGTTTTATCAAAACGAAGAGAACATGTGTTTTC
This sequence comes from Cocos nucifera, assembly GCA_006176705.1. Taxonomy (NCBI): domain Eukaryota; kingdom Viridiplantae; phylum Streptophyta; class Magnoliopsida; order Arecales; family Arecaceae; genus Cocos; species Cocos nucifera. The sequence continues at coordinate 68,020 of QRFJ01000888.1, read as the reverse complement.
AAAAGGGTCAGTGGGACCTTTGTCTCTCGTATTGTACGTGGATGACATCCTCCTTATGTGAATGATTATTCCCATGTTGACATCAGTCAAGATGTGGTTGTCCAAGGAATTCTCCATGAAAGACCTAGGTGAAGCATCCTTATTCTAGAATTAAGGTCTATAGGGAGTAGACCGAATAGGATGTAGGACTTTCAACAGAAATGTACATAGAGGAATACTAAAGAGGTTTAGTATGGAAAACTCTAAGAGGGATTAATACCCTCAACATGGATTTCATCTTTCCAAGAAATGTGCCCCAGCACACTTGAGGAAATATAACGCATGAGCAAGATCCCTTATGCTTCTGCATAGGAGCCTCATGTATGCATGCTTATACACCATGACCGATATAGCCATGCTGTGAGTTCCACAACAGATATCAGTCAAATCTAGTGAAGAACACTGGACTTCTATGAAATGTTTTCTTAATACTTGAGAAGAACTAAGGATATGATGTTGGTCTTGGTAATGGAGAACTCCAGTTCAGGATACACAGACTCTGACTTCATGTCCGATTATAGATGATCGAAGTCGACATCTGGAAGTCTATTTGTGTGCAATGGGGGATTGTCACTGGAAGAGTTCAAGCAACTGTGATAGCAGATTTCCACCATGGAAGCAGATATATAGCTGCATCAGAGGCTGCAAAGAAGCATTCTTGTACAAGAAGTTTGCTGCAGAAATTGGAGTTAATGCCATCAGATTGCCATTCCTCTTTACTGCGACAACAATGGCGCCATAACCCTTGCTAAGGGAGCCGAAGTCTCACCAAAAGTCCAAGCACATTGAGCGGCGATATCATCTCACCCGGATTACCTTGAGAAAGGTTACGTTGAGTCAAGAGAGTCAACTCCGCCAGATAATGTGGCAGACCCACTTACAAAAGCCGTTGGGCCAGCAGAAGATCGAAGCCACCTTGAGAAGATGGGACTTAGACTTTAGCCAATTGCTTTAGGATAAGTGGAGATTGTTAGGATAATGTGCCCTAGAAGCCAGAATTGGCTGACACTGTGTAATACCTTCTAGGGCAAAATTGTAATTTGACATAATTAATGAAATGGGTTATTTTTTATCACACTTGCGTATTTAGTGTCTGTGATACATCCTTTGAGTTTAATGATAATGATAATTCATATTTTCAAATTGAAAATTTAATATATAAATAATCATTATTACATCATAAACAAGCTTCCGACCATAGGATCATCACGAGATGGTATTGATCTGGGAGTTTGTGTACGATCGCTATCTTTAGTAGATGGTCTTGAGTCTATGTGTTGGAGACACCGGAGCGAGAGTACAGGTACTCGTTAGAGAACGAGGGCACTTGAGCGTACCACCTCGAGTAGTCATTTAGGAAGTCTACCTTCTCGTCAATGACTTGACTCGATGGCAGTAGTGTGTCTGTTCTTGACTGAGATGCATCGGCAGTTCACCTTGAGGGTGTTTATATGTTGACTACATCATTACTCGGTCTCCTAGCATATGGAACCCTGGTGTATGTTGGCTATAGTCATTCATTGAAAGAACTAGAACGCATTAGATGGAATCTATCTACTCGGTGGTAGAGGAGTAGCCTATGATGATCATGAGAATCAAGTCCAGAAAGATCCATGGCCAGGTAGAGTGAAATAATAGAAAGAGTTTCTATTTAGATTTCAACTGACTCGAATCGAATGATTACATCATAGTGACAGAGACTAGGGTTTGATGAGTTTACCTTAACCCTAATCTGATCGGGCTCAAGATAGAAAACTGAATCACTCAGTACTGCACCAAGAGGTTCGCATTTCAGCTTCTGATGGTTGCCACCACTATCTGCTAGGTGCCACTGGTGGATTTTGGGAGCAATTAGAATGATTTAGATACGATCATTCTAGCTGTTCGAATCAAAAGAGATTCTGATCCATCGAAAGGAGTTTCGATGATGCTATGATAAGAGATCATGACATATTCCCATACCATACAGAACTGAATCTAACTGGTCACACAAACAAGGGTTGAATCTGGTGATCATCAATTTAACTGATCTAGTTCAATTGATCTGAATGAAATTCAATTGGTTCAAGAAATCTTGCTACACTCGATCTGAACCTAACTTCTTCTTTTACTACATAAATAAGTTGTCCTGACTGAGCCAAAGGAGTTTGTGCTCAATAGAGGCCTTCATATGGTCGACAGGAGTTGTCCAAGTCAGAATAGTTGTCTATTTGTAAGACACTTACCTAGCCATTTTGGTCACCTTCCATTCTTGTTGTCTTTGACTTTGGTACAAAAGTCTACCTTTGACTGGTCAAAACGTTGACCTTGAACCTTTACTTTTGACCACATGTTCATGCACCTATTGGAGAGCTGGTGGGGCCTGTCCCTTCCAAACTTGGCAAGAGAAAGGCGCACCACCAAGGTGCGCGTGAACCCAAGTAGGAGGCGCCTAGAGTCCTTGTTGGACAAGACCCACCTCCTTTTGGATTCCAATCAGAGTTCTACTAAGAATCCAGTTTGATCTGTCTTAGGCGCCTTCTAAGGAGCAACCAGGGTCTCTATCCAACCAATCAGATTTAGATCTGATTTCACAAACGTTGTGATTGGTTGAGGAAAGGAGTTGGATCACAAGAGGTCTATAAATAAGAACCCTGCGCCCACCCTAATTCTAAGTGAATGCAATTCAATTGAAAACCCCATGCCCAAGGCTGCCTCTCCCCTCCTTCTCCACGCCATAGTCTCTTCTCCCTTGCCTCCACGTCCAAAAGAGTTTGGACTTAGGTTGGTGCGATTCAGATCAAGGAAAGCGATCAAAAGCAAAAGCTGCGCTGCTGCAAGGATGACTGCAGATCTTCAAAAGAGTTTGAAGACTCCAGATCAGATCCAGATCTGATTTTTGGAGGTGTGATAGAGAAGAAGAGGATCTCCAGATCCAACCCGAGGGGATACCGGTAGAGGCCAGCGCTTGCGTGGCTAGATCCAGAACCTTCCGCTGCAATCAGGATCATCTACAGGGTAATAGGATTACCCAAATCAGGTAAATTAAATTTGATTTAATTTATCTTATTTTATTTTATTTATTAAAATAATAAGAATTAGATCTGAAACATATCAAGATCTGATTGAGATCAAGAGAAAATTTTTGAAATATATCTCTTGATCTAATTAGATCTGGACGAACCTGGACCGGGAAATCAGGATTTCCCTTCACTTAGGTGGTTCCAAGACTAGTCAAAGCTGAGTCTTAGGCGCCTACCTAAGTAGATTCAAAGAAGCAACCTAGAGTCCCATTTGTATGGGACTCTAGGCATCCCTATCAATGAGCGCACGCCTCCCTAGGCATGCACCCTCTCCTTTCTAATTTCTAGCAAGGGGACAAGCCTCTATCTGCTCTCCTATAGGTGCATAACACATGGACAGATGTCTAAGTGTCAAAGGTCAACATTTGACCAAAGTCAAAAATAAGAATTAGCTGGTGATGAAAAATGATAGGTGTTGTCTCAAATTTATCTCATAAACTAAGACAATCCTTTTCTAATCTAGACAAACTCAAGTCAGACCAAGTAAAGGTACCTGAGTGAGCATAAACATATTTGGCTCAGTCGAGACAACTTTTAATGATAGTAGAAGAAGAACATTAGGCTCAATCATGTGCGAGCATGATTTTCTTGAACCTAATTGAATCTAATTCAAATCAATTGAACTGAGTTAGTTTAATTAATGATATCCAGATCCAAATCCTTATTTGTGTGACCCAGTTAGGTTCAATTCTGTATGGTAATGGGATATGTCATGATCTCTATCATCGACATCATCGAAATAGCTTTTGATGGACCAGAACTTTTTTGATTCAGACAACTAAAATGATCGATCATCCAAATCATTCTAATTGCTCCCAAAATCTACCAGCGACACCTAGTAGTATATGGTGGTAACCCATCAAAACTAAAAATGAACCTCTCGGTGTAGCTACCCGTGTGATTAAGTTCTTCTATCTTGAGCCTCGATCAGATTAGGGTTAAGGTGAACTTGTCAAACCCTAATTTCTGTCATATGATTTAATCATTTAATTTAAGTTCGATGTGAAAATATTAATAGAAACTCTTTCTATTATTTTACTTTGCCATGGCCATGGGCTTTATGGACATGATTCTCATGATCATCATAGGGCTGCTCCTCATCTATCGAGGTAGATAGATTCTCTCTTGGTGCAATCCAATTCCTACAATGAACATGCAATAGCCAACACACACCTCAGGATTCTGAATGACTTGAAGATCGAGTTATGGTGTAGTCAAACTATAACACCCTCAAGGTGAACTGCCGATGCACCTCAGGTCAAAAAATTAGACACGCCACTGCAGCTTTGAGCCAGTCATCAATGAGAAGGTGGACTTTCTTATGACTTGTCAAGGTGGTTACACTCAGTGCCCTCATTCTCTAACGAGTATCTGTACTCTCGCTTTGGTATCTCTACACCATAGACTCAAGACTCATCTACTATAAAAAAATGATTGTACACTAACCTTCCAGAAGAATCACCATCCTTATGATGATCCTACGGTCAGGAGCATTTTATGAGTTAATAATAAAAATTCTTATTTTAAATTTTTAACTCTTGAAAATAAGAATTATCATTACCATTAACTCAAGGGATGTATTACAGACACTAAATATACATTTATGATAGAAAATAATTTATTTTATTATTTATAGTCAAAATTACAATTTTGCCCCTAGAAGTGTATTACAAGTGTCAGCCAATTCTGGCTTCTAGGGCACATATATCTAACAATCTCCCACTTATCCTAAAGCCAATTGGCTACAAGTCTAAGTCCCATCTTCTCAAGGTGGGCTTCGATCTTCTGCTGGCCCAACGGCTTTGTAAGTGGGTCTGCCACATTATCTGCGGAGTTGACTCTCTTGACCTCAACGTAACCTTTCTCAAGGTAATCGCGGATGAGATGATATCGCCGCTCAATGTGCTTGGACTTTTGGTGAGACCTCGGCTCCTTAGCAAGGGCTATGGCGCCATTGTTGTCGCAGTAAAGAGGAATGGCATCTGATGGCATTACTCCAATTTCTGCAGCAAACTTTTTGTACCAGAATGCTTCCTTTGCAGCCTCTGATGCAGCTATATATTCTGCTTCCATGGTGGAATCTGCTATCACAGTTTGCTTGGAACTCTTCCAGCTGACAGCACACCATTGCACACAAACAGACTTCCAGATGTCGACTTTCGATCATCTATATCGGACATGAAGTCCGAGTCTGTGTATCCCTAGACTTGGAGTTCTCCATTACCAAAGACCAACATCATATCCTTAGTTCTTCTCAAGTACTTAAGGATACATTTCATAGAAGTCCAGTGTTCTTCACCTAGATTCGACTGATATCTGCTCGTGACACTCACAGCATGGGCTATATCAGGTCGTGTACATAACATGGTATACATGAGGCTCCCTATTACTGAAGCATAAGGGATCTTGCTCATGCATTCTATTTCCTCAGGTGTGCTAGGGCACATCTTCTTGAAAAGATGAATGCCATGTCTGAAGGATACCAAACCCCTCTTAGAGTTTTTTATGCTAAACCTCTTTAACACTTCCTATATGTACATCTTCTGTAAAAGTCCTAGCATCCTATTCGGTCTATTAGTATAGACCTTAATTCTTAGAATAAAGGATGCTTCTCCTAGGTCTTTCATGGAGAATTCTTTAGATAACCATATTTTAACTATGGTCAATATGGGAATATCATTCCCAATAAGGAAGATATCATCTACATACAATACGAGGAAGACAACAGCGCTCCCACTAACCTTTTTGAAGACACCTAGTTCCTCCTCGTTCCTGATGAAACCAAATAATTTGATCACATCATTGAAATGAGCATTCTAGCTCCGAGATGCTTGCTTTAGTCCATATATGGACCTTTTCAGGTTGCATACCTTGTGATCAGCATCACTTGATGTGAAACCTAGTGGTTGTTTCATATAGATATCTTCCTTAAGATATCAATTTAATAATGCCATTTTCACATCCATTTGCTATATTTCATAATCGAAATAGGCAGCAATAGCAAGCAATGTACAGATGGATTTTAGCATAGCTACTGATGAAAAGGTATCCTGATAGTCAATGCCTTCGTGCTAACTATAACCTTTTGCCACTAATCTAGCTTTGAGTGTCTCTACATTTCCATCTGCACCAATCATTCTCTTGTAGATCCATTTACACCCAATAGGTACTATACCTTCTGATGGATCTACGAAGGTCCAGACTTGGTTTGAGTGCATCGAGTCAATTGCTGACTTCATTGCCTCTAACTATTTCTCAAAGTCGATATTCAATATCGCCTCGTTATAGGTTTTGGGATCATCATCATGAACTCCATTACCTACAAGAAATATTTTTTCTATTTTCTCTGAAATAGTACCTAAGTACCTCTCAGGAGGATGGAAAATCCTTTTCAATCTACCAGGTGGAGGAGGTAGTGATTGTATTGGCTCAATTTGATTTGGTTCCATTTGGTCCATAGCTCGTTACTCTTGTAAGACTTTCTCATCGAGCTTGATCTGCTTTCTAATGCTGCTATCTTGAATAAACTATTTTTCAAGAAAGATGGCATGTCGACTCATAATCACATTATGATCTTCTGGAACATAGAATTAATATCCTAATGACTCTTTAGGATATCCTATAAATCAACCTCTAAAGGACCTAAAGTCTAATTTATCCACTTGTTGTCTTTTGACATGAGTCAGACAATCCCAAATTTTGAGATGACTCAGACTTGGTTTCTTATCATGCCAAATCTCATACGGTGTGGTAGGAATGATTTTAGAAGAAATCCTATTCAGTAAGTATATTGCAGTTAACAAATAGTGTCCCCAAAGAAAATTAGGGAGGTCTGTGAAGCTCATCATAGATCGGATCATATCTAATAGGATTCGGTTCCTCCATTCTAAAATCTCATTGAGTTGAGGTGTTTTAGGTGAAGTCCATTGAGAGACTATGCCATTTTTCTTAAGATAGTTTAGGAATTTTCGACTAAGATATTCACCTCCTCCATCTGATCGAAGAACTTTAATGGATTTTCCAATTAGCTTTTCTACTTCATGTCTAAATTTCTTAAACTTTTCAAAAGCTCCAGACTTTTGTCTCATCAGATACACATACCCATACTTAGATAAATCATCAGTAAAGGTTATGAAGTAGATAAAATTGCCTCTAGCCAGCACATCAAATGGGCTGCACACATCAGTATGTACTAGGACAAGAAGATCCATGGCCCTTTTCCCATGTCCTATAAAAGGAAGCTTGGTCATTTTGCCATGAAGACAAGATTCACAAATTGGATATGACTCAAAAGTCAATGGACTTAATAGCCCAATTTTTTCTAATTTATTAATCCTATCTTCTGCTATATGACCTAGTCTTAGGTGCCATAGATACCCATCATTTGGACTATCCCTAGGTCATTTCATGGCATTCACATTTTACTCGATATTAAAAATAGACACATCAATATGTAACTAGTAAAGATTGTTAATAAGAAAATCACTTGCAATTTTATTTCTTTCATAAAGAATGTTATAATGGTCTTTAAGAAAACTAATTACATAGCCTTCTAGTGCTAGGCATGAAATAGAAATCAAATTCCTGCTTGCTGCAGGCATTAATAATAGTCTTTTAATACTAGGTCTAAATCAGATGGTAGTCGAAGAGGGTATGTTCTCATTACTGCGGTAGCAACTCTTACTTCATTTTTGACATGCAGGATCATCTCACCATCCCTGAGCCTCCTGCTATCCTTAAGACTCTGCATAGAAGCACACAAATGAGCACTAGAACCAGAGTCAAGCACCCAACTGGATGTAGAAGAAACTATAAGGTTAGACTCAATAATGAGCATACCTCCAGAAGGACCTGCTTCCTTCTATTCTTTAGGGTGGCCAGGTAAGTAGGGTTGTTCCGCTTCCAATGGCCGTCATTATTGCTACGAAAATACTTTTCTTTGTCAACGATCTTCTTCTTTAGCTCTACCATTTTCTTCTTTCCTTCTTTCATCTTCTAGTTTTTCACAGACTTCTTCTTCTTTTCAAAAGACTTTCTCTTGGAAGAAGTCCATTCCATAGCAAGCACTGAGCCTTTAGAACCTTTCATAGAAAGCTCAGCAGTGACCAGCATGTTCATAAGTTCGGCTAGAGAATTTTGAAGTTTATGCATATGGTAGTTCATGATGAACTACCCATATGCATCAGTTAAGGATTGTAGAATTATATCATTTTGCAGATCCAGGTCCAACTTCACTCCGAGCTTCTCAAGCTCTTCCAAATCCTTGATCATTATTAGATAATGATCTTGGACTGACTGCCCATCGTACATTTTAGCCTTGAATAGTTATTTAGTGACTTGTTACTTGGCTGCATGATTCTGTTCACCAAACATCTCTTATAGGTAAGCCAACATTTGGTGGGTAGTCTTGATATCTTCATGTTGGCACTGACGCTCATCAGATATCGAGCCCAACATGTAGTATCTAGCCTTATTATCTTCGTCCGTCCACTTATCAAGAGACGCTCTCTGTTCAGTGGATGGATGAGCTAGTAAGGTGGGAGTGTCCTGATCCAATACATGAGTTAACTACTCGAAACCCAAAATAATTTTGAAGTTTCGGAGCCAATCCTTGTAGTTAGGTCCAGTCAGTCTATGGGTGTCCAAGATACGTGCTAGTGGGTTGGATGCAAATATTTTTCTATAGAGAGTAAAAGTTTCTAGTTAGATATTATAATTAAGACTTGATCAATTTATTTAGAAATTTTATTTTTAAATAAATTAGCTCTCACTATTTTTTTGGATCCCTACACTCCCTTTGAAGAGATGCAAAAATCTCCACGATCAATGATTTTTAGTGGGTGGTGCGATCCCACCAACTAACTCATCACCTCACCTAATAGTTATTGGTGATGGGTTAGCCAATGAGTGAACAACTCTTGTTCAATAATTCTCTAATCATGGTGCATCCAAACTTGGTCTCTAATTCATGAATCTCACCGTGTCCGAAATATTGATCCACTCCTTAGTTAAGTCAGACCCACCATTTGCACAGACTGGATTTCCTAATTGAGTCTCTCATCATATCCAAAATATTGAGCCCAACTCATCCTCCAGCCCATAGCATCCAATGCCTAATAGATATGGTTGCATCTTTTCGGTGCAACTGAGCCACTGTATCCAGCCGAGAACAATCAACCCCGGGAAGGGCCCGCACATCTACAATGGTGGAAGACCTTCAGACTTAATCTTTTCTTAGGAAGAATTTGATTTCAGGTCTCATTAAACTAGACTTGGCTTAGTCATAACAATTATGACTAACCTAGTGGCATGGGTTAGCTCGAATTATTGACCACCTCAGATCAGGACTGTAAGTCAACAGATATGGCCAGGTAAGTGAGACCGGTGGAAGGAATATGCCATTAACTCGCACAAAGAACGCATTCGAGGTCGAGTAGCTCTCAATTAAAAACCAGTCGGTCGTATCTGCCAAGACTTACCTTAGACACCAAATTGTTGAGCCAGAACCAATTGGGTTAGCCTACAATCCAGACTCTAACCTACTGAGCCTAATTAGGTCTTGCTTGATCGATGACTCACGTGACTCGATCTTGACCCAGACTTAATCCTATTAGGCTGGTCAATTTTAAGCATTGTTGATCCCATCTAACCAACTCTTGATTCGGATTTGATCAACCGCTTAGACCTAATTGAGCTACCCAAGCCCGAACCCAGTTTTATGAATATGTCTTAGATCTAAAATTCTTCAATTTTAGACCTAATTAATATTCCATAAACTTAATTCTTAATTAAGTTTAGGGTTCATAAACAAAATATGCACAATAAAATCCTAGGGTTTCAGGATCTAGGGATTTTGCAGAAAGTAAGTTTTGGATTTCTGATTAAGGACGAACGCGCAGCACCCCTACACATCATAAGAACACCCCATCGAATGGAAGGAGAGGGCATTTAAATCCTTACTTTATTCTTATGACCGGATGGCCAAGGGGAATGCCTTAATCAGGAAATATAAAAACTACAAAACTAGTTAGATCTATATCATATATCTCATATATAAAAATTGATCTAACTTTATGGCATATTTTGCATACATCTCATGTATCATAATCATGCATATTTTTCAGATCTAAATTATCTCATAATTAATCTAAAAATTAGATTTAAATTGATCTACATCAAAAATAAATTCTAATCTAGACAATTATGTAGAACTATTCTACAACTAGTCTAGACATGCATTCAATCATATCTCATATGATATTTAAAATTAAATAATTTTTATTTGCTATTTTCAGAACTTATTATAATACTTATAACATATAAAAAATAGTAAATAAGATAGATTTAAATTATAACTTAATCAGATTAAATCAAATGAACATGCAAGACTATTCTATAGAACTATTCTACTTTAGAACTAGTCATGCATATCTTCATGTTCTTAGATCTAAATTATTTAATTTTAATTTTTTTGATTTCAGATCTGATCACATCTCATGTGACATCTGAAATCACTTTAATTTTTAATTAAAATAAAATTTAAAATCAGATCTAAATAGTTTATTAGAACCATGGCTCTGATACCAGTTGAAGGGAAATCCTGATTTTCCGGTCCAGGTTCGTTCAGATCTGATTAGATCAAAGAGATATATTTCAAAAATTTTTTTTTAAAAATTTCAGATAAAATTGATATTTTCAGATCTGATTCTTATTATTTTAATAAATAAAATAAAATAAGATAAATTAAATCAAATTTAATTTACCTGATTTGGGTAATCCTATTACCCTGTAGATGATCTACTGATTGCGGAAGGTTCTTGGATCTAGCCACGCAAGCGCCTGGCCTCTACCGGTATCCACTCAGGTTGGATCTGGAGATCCTCTTCTTCTCTATCACACTCTCAAAAATTAGATCTGGATCTGATCTGGAGGATCTTCAAAACTCTTTTGAAGATCTGCAGTCGTCTCTTATAGCAAGCTTTCTTCTTCCTTTTCGTCGCCTTTCTCTTGATCTGAATCGCACCAAACTAAGTCCAAAACCTCCTTGGAGCGAGAGCAAGGGAGAGAAGAGACTAGAAGATGGAGAATGGAGGGGAGAGGGGCAGCCTTGGGGCATGGGCTATATTGTGATTGTCATTAGGGCTTGGGCGCAGGGTCTTATTTATAGACCTCTTGCTGCGCCAATGCAGTCCTCTTCATCCTGGACCAATCACAATCACTTTGTACTAATCAGATCTAAATCTGATTGGTTGAGATGATATCACCTAATCTAATCAGATGAGAGTCCCATCAAATCATCCTTAGGTGGCACCTAAGACTAGTCAAAGCTGATTCTTAGGTAGCCTACCTAAGTAGAATTCAAAGAAGCAAGGTGGAGTCCTTGTCCAATCATATGGGACTCCTAGGCATCCCTATCCATGGGCACATGCCTCCATAGGTGTGCGCCCTTCTCCATTGCCAGGTTCTGGCAAGGGGACAGGCCCCCACCAGCTCTCCAATAGGTGCATGACATGTGGTCAAGATGTCTAAGGTCAAAGGTCAACGTTTGACCAAAGTCAAAAGACAAGAATTAGAAAGGTGACCAAAAATGGCAGGTATTGTCTCAAATTTATCTTATAAATTAAGATAACCCTTTTCTGACTTGGACAACCTCCAGTCAGACCATAGTGAAGGATACCTGATTGAGCACAAACACCTTTGGCTCAGTCAGGACAACTTATTTATGATAGTAAAAGAAGAACGTTAGGTTCAATCGAGTGCTAGCACGATTTCCTTGAACCTAATTGAATCTCATTCAAGATCAATTGAACTAGATCAGTTCAATTGATGATCACCAGATTCAAACCCTTGTTTGTGTGACCCAGTTAGGTTCAGTTCTGTATGGTAATGGGATATGTCATGATCTCTATCATGACATCATCGAAACTCTTTCGATGGATCAAGAACTCTTCTGATTCGAACAACTAGAATGATCGATCATCTAAATCATTCTAATTGCTCCCAAAATCCACCAGTGACACCTAGCAGTATATGGTGGCAACCCATCAAAATTGAAAATGAACCTCTCGGTGCAGCTATCTATGTGATTAAGTTCTTCTATCTTGAGCTCCGATCAGATTAGGGTTAAGGTAAACTCGTCAAATCCTAATTTCTGTCATATGATTTTATCATTTGATTCAAGTTTGATGTGAAAATCTTAATAGAAACTCTTTCTATTATTTCACTCTGCCATGGCCATGGGCTTTATGGACTCGATTTTCATGATCATCATAGGGCTGCTCCTCATCTATCGAGGTAGATAGATTTCCTCTTGGTGCAATCCAATTCCTACAATGAGCATGCTATAGCCAATATACACCTCAGGGTTCCAAATGGCTAGGAGATCGAGTTATGGTGTAGTCAAACTATAACACCCTCAAGGTAAACTATCGATGCACCTCAGGTTAAAGAACCAAACACACCACTACAGCTTTGAGCCAGTCATCGACGAGAAGGTAGACTTCCTTATGACTGCTCGAGGTGGTCATGCTCAGTCCCCTCATTCCCGCCTTCCCGGAAGGGATGGCATTTATTAGATAAAAGGTCGACACGGGCTCCGCCCGGTGCTCCGATGATTCATGATAACTCGACGGATCGCACGGCCCACGTGCCGGCGATGCATCATTCAAATTTCTGCCCTATCAACTTTCGATGGTAGGATAGGGGCCTACCATGGTGGTGACGGGTGATGGAGAATTAGGGTTCGATTTCGGAGAGGGAGCCTGAGAAACGGCTACCACATCCAAGGAAGGCAGCAGGCGCACAAATTACCCAATCCTTGTTAGATATATGTGCCCTAGAAGCCAGAATTGGCTGACACTTGTAATACACTTCTAGGGGCAAAATTGTAATTTTGACTATAATTTATAAAATGGGTTATTTTCTATCACACCTGTATATTTAGTGTCTGTGATACATCCTTTGAGTTAATGGTAATGATAATTCATATTTTTAAGAGTTGAAAATTTAAGACATGAATAATCATTATTAACTCATAACGCTCCCGACCATAGGGATCATCACGAGGAATGGTGGATTGATATTCGGAAGGTTGGTGGTACGATCCGCTTCTCTTTAGTGATGAGTCTTGAGTTCTTTAATGGTGTGGAGACACCCGGGAGCAAAGAGTACAGTACTCGTTAGAGAAC
>QRFJ01000888.1:27692-54576 GCA_006176705.1 Cocos nucifera | reverse complement strand
GCATCCATCGATCAGAGATTTGACGACCCTCCGATCGTTGAAGGGATATTTTCCTCATCAGTAACGTCGCCATTAGACCCTTCAAAATTATTTTTGTGCGAGATCTTTTGGTCAGCAACTTCTTCCTTTTCTTCTCTACCTCCTTTTCCTTCTCGATGGGAGGTGCAGGGACTTGGACCTCGGTTGGTGGACTTGAGGATGTTGGTGGAGCCACGACCTTGAAAGTAGAAGTAGTTCAAGCTAGGGTAGACAAATTCGGATCGTCGATCTTCGTCCTTTTGGACAACTCTCTGGGTGCACTGCCCTTCCTTTTGCAAGCCTGGAGTTCTTGAGACAACTGCTTCATTTCTTCTAGAGTCATTTCTATGACAACGGACTGGAGTTAGAAGAAAAAACAAAAGATTAGTTAATAAAATATGAATGTATACCTACTGGATTGAGGGGACTTAGGCCGAGGTTAAATAAGGTCTGATCTTCTAGCATTTCGGATAGTGGAGGAGCTCGATAATTTCTTAGTTTGCTAGCCGAGTCGAGATCCTCTCTTTTCAACTTGAGAGCTTAGCAGACCAAATCTCTTAGTTGCCCGCAAGGAGGAAGTCCTGCTTCTAAAGAAGGATAGGAAACAAATTTTTGTTTTCTTCCAGTTGTGAATGAAAGAAGGGGTACCCTTAAGTATCCCCTTCTTGCCAAACTGGAGAGATAGGTACCACCAATCTTTGGTGGTGGGATGGTATTTAAAAGTGAAATAGTTGCAAAATAAGAAAATAGTAGGTTGGACCTCTACCAAAATGCAAAGAGAAAGAAACCCTACAATGAACCTGAACAAGTTTGGGGCCATAGAGGTGAAGAAAATATTGAGAAATCGAAAGAGAGATACAATAAAAGAAGGAATTAAGAGTCAGAATCCAGTGCAAAGGCTTCGGTATACAAATAGAAATGACCCAAAGGGAGAGCGCAGGCTCGGCCACTCAGTCTGGGAAGCTCCAGCTTGTATTCCAAAGGAACCTCCATATTGGATCCTTATTAGGGAAAGGTCTTTGGAGCGCAGAGAATAAGGAATGGTTTCGAGTATAAAAGTCGAATGATGTGCTATCCTAAGTTTGGCTACTTCACTAAGGTCGAGGTTTGAGGGGTTCGGATTGAACAGGCTCCTAGAACCATTAGACCAAGAGATTTTAGATGATATTTTGGATCAAATAGAGACAAAAAAATCTTCTAAAATTGAATAGAAATTGATGGATAGGGAGATAAATAGGAAAGCTATAGACCCCTCCTAAGAAGTTCCTAAATATCAGAAAATAAAAGAACGAGCAAAGAAATGCAGGAAGAGGGTTAGGACACTAACCTAAGGTAACTAGAGGAGTCGAAGATGCGGTTGGGAAATTAGAATATGAATAAGAATAGGATTGCCACAGGGAGGACGGAGCAAAATAATCAAGCTCGAAGAAGATAAAGAGTGCAAGGAGGAAGGAAAACTAGTCGAAGGTGGAATGTCGAGGAAGAAGATGGTGTTTAAATAGCCAGGGAAAGTCAGAAAGTAGTTATGTTTATAGATCCTCTCTATCCAATTCTCACCTACCGCATGTCCTAGTCATCATAGCTGTGATTGACGGACGACGGGATTTTAATGGTGCCATACCTCGAGCTCCACTTTAGGAGAAATTTCGAACACTGAAGTCTTTTTGGGTCACTCTATATTAAAGAAACTTCAGCGCCTGTCGAAAAAAGCCAAAACCATTTCATCTTCCAAGAGCAGGAAGCTAGAAAGGGACTTCAGCACTCGCAGTTTTTTATATTTTCTTCATTTGAACTTCAAACTCAAAAGTAGGAGGACAAGTGTTGGGGATATAGCTCCTGTCGATGTCTAGTAGGATGTCCGATCTTGGTATAATTTCATCTAAAATCATGGCAATCATGATCGAACTTCAACCAAGCTATTCTTCTACTCCAATCCAATTCAAGGAGTTCGACCTTCAACCTTTGTATGTCGGATGACCTATTGAATTGTAATCATCAGCTTTCTTCTAATGATTGTAGAACCCACCAAAGGCATGACGAACTCCATCCAAACGAGCTTGAATAACGAAAGGAGTCACCATTCGATTAATTATGATTCCAGACTCAAAATGGATAGCAACACTCCAAATGTAGAATTCCAACACAGCTAGACCTCACCTGGTAGCCAATCTTGAAGATAGCTAAACTCCCTTTAATCGAATTCCTTCACTGTAGATGTCAGATCTCATCAATCTCAGAAACTAGGGATCCCAGCCAGTAGTGTTCCTCTTTAGCCAAGTTTCTCTCTAGTTGAGTTCATCAATAGCTAAATTCTTTTACTCCATCCTACGAATGGTAGATCCTGGCACTCTTGCACCAAGGACCTCGACCAGACAAACCTGAGTCAGTGAAAGGACTTTGCCAGCAACATAAGTCAAAATTTTTCCCAAAAGTTGACCATAAAGGTAGCCAAACTTCTGAAAGTAGCTAAAGCAACATCAGCAGGAAATCTAGAGTTTTAACATTCACCCATCTCTACTCCTAGTCATTCTCGATCTCTATTGCCTTGACCGAGCTCCTTCAAGAAAGCCTGACTGTAGTCCTTATTGAAGATTTTACCATTTCCTCCCTGACCTCCAATTCAAAAGTCCACGCCTGCTCTCGGCTGACCTTGAAGGTGAACGAACTTCTGAAAGCTATCAAAAGCAGTCTTAACAGAATTCAATCGCAAGTTTGCTATTAACTATTGGGAGGCCGATCTTTAAGTTTGGCCAGCCCGACTTCAAGTTCTCCATCCCTAACATGAATTATTTACTACTAAGCATAGATGTCTCCAACCTCTCATTCGAACTCCAATAAATGAAATCCAACCCACAAGTCACAACAAATGACAGCCCACTCTCCGTGATAAATTCCACGTGGCCTAAACAGCCTACTGGTATTCTATTATAATTGTCACTATCATTTTATTATAGGCTCTGCCTATAAAAAGGATCCTTCAGGTATGTTTTACTCTCTAAGCTCTCATCTCTACTTACATTCTCTTAAGCACTCCATTCTTGTTGGCCAAAAAATTAATTTGACTGTTGAAGGATCCTGTCAGAGCCATCCATCTCTGGTCTAGACTTTATTTTGTAGGTTCTATCGATGACCTCATCTTCCCTAGCTCTAGTAAACTCCAGCATCAGCATCATTTTCTGCACCAACATGTTGTACTTTTTAAATACAGATACTTCTATTTATTTATATTTATTTGATAATTACTTATTTTTTTAAAAATCTCATATATTGTACATTATTTATGTAGCACTATTTTGGTATCAAGGAGATTGATACCCAATGTGTGTGGGAGGCTATCCTTAGGCATATGGGGAGGTTGCTTAGAGGGTTTAGATATGAGCTCCATAGCCACTGGAAGGAGGTCTTCCATGCACATGAGGCAGTGCGACATATAAGACACCACATAGGAGTGTTTTACACCCCAACTGGGATCTCCACTGCACCAAATATGAGGATCTTGCATACCAGATATAATTATATATAATAAAAATATGGATTAATGAATTGATGTGGTATTGTAATATGTTCACTAATATCTTGGGTGCATTTGCTTATTAGACCTTTTTTGAAAAGGACAAGCCTTTTGTGAAAAGGCCTCATAAAGTCGATCGAGGCTCATGGTGATGCATTATGGCAGATCGAAGTCATTTGCACAGCATCGGTATGAGCTGGTAAGTATACAGACATATGTCCCTAATGATTTTTTAGAATATGCTTATATTTATGTACATACATTCATAAATTTTAGAGAAACATCAAGATAGGATAGCTATCCGAGCAGATTGTTGTCTGCCAGAAGATCCATCCCCGGGCAACGGGGGAGTGGCTTCTTGGGACTAGAAAGAGTTATATGAGTATTAATTGATTAAGTTCTATATTTAATTTTATTATGAAGTTTAGATTTTTAATTATATTTATTTTTTTCTTTAATTAGGAGCAGACGATGGAGATATGATCCTAGCCCACCATTGAGGGCTCCACCCCACTCAAAGATGATGATATCTATGATGAGGTGCTTGGCAGGAGACCCAACTATATTACGGGGTTGGGATATGTGGTTGTGGCCCGTAGCTCCTCAAAGCAGCACATGTTTCTTGTGATACTCATCTACATGAGATGGAGAGAAGACATGCTCAGACACAGAGGAAACATGAGGAGTGTTAGGATTTGACACCTCAAATTCAATCCACAGCAGAGAAGAATCAAAGCAGTTGAGCTAGCATGGATATGGGATCGAGTCGACTCAGGCTGAGATCAAGTTGGCTCAAACCACAGTCGAGTCGGCTCTCTCAGGCAAATAGAAAGTAGGAATTCGGATGAGTTGTAGTCAAGCTAGCTCGACCCCTGATAGAGCTGGCTCAACGAAAATGAGAAGAACATGATGGGATTTTCTATTTGGACTTGAATTATGATTAATCCAAGGGACTACTATTGGAAAATGTATCCCAAAGCCAATCATCAGCCAGTTGATGATTGACCTACATTGTATCTATAATTGATTCATTAATGAATAAAATATATTTTTGGCATCTTTTCATCATAAAGTATTCATCTTCTAATGAACTCTATTATTGTGATGAAGTCCTTAGGACTATTTAGATTCCATAAAGAAAAAATTTATCGATTAGTCCTTAAATTTGTTCACGATCAAATGATCGGCTATTAATTAGGACGACAGTGTCTATCAAGCATAGGTCGCTGTATGCCATATAGGTTGGTTATTTTCTTAACCAAGGAGTGTGGAGACGTTAGTATGACATACAAATCAGATGTATGGGTACATCATCATTGAATATGACCAACTTGAGAGCATTCTACTATCGAGAATGTCTCTGATGGGATATAGGTATAAGTGTCCCTTAGATCTGAGATCACCTTAATGACTTGCAAGCTACTCACTGTGCTTTGGTATCGAACTAACTGAATTTCTAATTTAGTAATGAAAGGCTTCTAGGCACAGTCAAGTACTTGCAAAGTCGGTGTGTGATCAAGATGAAATTGATCACTCCAAGAGTTGGAGAAGAATGTATCACTGTATTTCAATATAGCAAAACTTTGGCCAGGATAATCCATCAGAAGGATTTGATATTTTGAAGTATAACATGGACAACCTGATCAGAGTTGATAGTTGAACTCTAAGATGTCTTACAAGCATTTTGGTTAAGGGGATGAATTATATTGAAACTATATCTGCATGGATTCTAAGGATGTTGTTCTACACATTCGACCTATCCGACCGTTGGATACCATTGCTAGATGGTTATTTTGATTGGTACAAAAATCTATTTCTATGCTATCAACTTAGGTTCGAACCTATGAGGTCATACACATTAGAGTTAATGATTCGATCGGATGGTTGATTAATAATTTAGAACCATTCTAGGGTTAAATGATCAATACAATTGATGTTTAAACTAGTGCAGGTGTTACAGGATGATCGATTAGCAATTCAATTACTATTTAGCTTAATTTGATTAAGTCAGAAGGCTAAAATTAATTTTAATTAAATATGATTTAATTAGATTTAGTTTGGACTTAATTGGATCAAGTCCAATTGGTTTATTAGATAAGCCAAATGCAAGGAAGAACTAGTCCTAGTTCAATTAGGACTTGGGTCAACCGAATTTCTAATCTGATTAAAAATTAAATTAAAATTAAATATAATTTAATCTAATTAAATTAGGTTTTTAATTGAATTAAGACCTATTTTAATTGGATTAAATAAGTTCTAATTTTATTTGGTCTAAAGATCAAGTTGGTACAAGTCAAATTGGAAGTCCTAGTAAGACTAGGACTTGTATCAACTCAATCTCTAATTAATTAGAAATTAAATCAAAATTAAATTTGATTTAATTAGGGTCTTGGTTGGAATAAGACCTATTCTAATTGGGTTGAAATAATTCTGATTTAATTTGGCTAGGACTTCCCTCCTTGCGCCACCTTAGCCCCAACGACCCCCCACTCCTAGTTTTTAGGATTTTTTAATGGAAAATCCTCTCCCCAGGCCCTCTCATGCATGTCCTTCTCTTCCTCTCCAAATATTTAGGAATTAGTTAAGGACCAAGTCAATAGATGGAAAGTTGTTGTGGTATTGGACTCTATATGACAGAATCCCAACAAATATTGACTCTTCCCTTGTGTGCCGCCCCACCTTGATTTCTTTTATGATTTTCATGGTAAAAAGAGGGTTTTTGTGTGCTCTTTTATGGTGGTCCACAGCATGGGATTTAGTGTTGGTTACCCCAACAATTTGCCATATATGATCCTACCTTGTCTAGAAATTTGACCTAGATAAGGCTCTTCCATAACTTATTATTTAAAATAAATTTTTACTTAAATTTTTCATGAAACATAGAATTTTGAGAGAGGATTTGTATGTGTAATAATCAAAGGGAAATGATTCTTGGGCATTATGATTCAATAGATACAAAACTAGGTGTCTAGGTGAGAGCAAAGAGGAAGAAGAGGGTCTTCTTCTAGGGTTGCTGTGTTCACCTCTTTCCTTCCTCCTTCTTTGAGTTTTCTGAGAGTGTCTCATATCTAAAACCTCCTCTCCTCCTTCTCCTCTTTGTAAGAGTCCAAATCTAGAAAAAGAAGGTATCTGATCGACTATCGAAGAAAGATCAGCATAGTACTAGCATACTGTGTTGATTTTCTGCATCAGGATTTCTAATCATGCTCGTGGGCTCGTGTGGATG
Organism: Cocos nucifera; assembly: GCA_006176705.1. Taxonomy (NCBI): domain Eukaryota; kingdom Viridiplantae; phylum Streptophyta; class Magnoliopsida; order Arecales; family Arecaceae; genus Cocos; species Cocos nucifera. The sequence continues at coordinate 47,821 of QRFJ01000888.1, read as the reverse complement.
ACTCCTAAAGGCTGGATATGTATGCAGCTCATGACTTCTTCCTAAAGTCTGGATCAGCAAGTTAGATGGTCTAACTTGCATAGATAATAGATTTGATCTATTGGTTTTATAGCTACATTAGATGCAGTATTGTTGCATGTTGATAAGATCAACATGTTTTCTTTCTTTTATATTTTTTAATTTTTTATTTAATAATATGCTATGATCATTTAATATATCTTAAATTTAAAATATTTTTAGATATTTAAAATTAATTTTTAATTAATTTTAGTCTTTCGCTGCTTGATCTTGAAAAAGTTTCAAGATCTAGCCCTGAAATCCTAGATTTGGTTCATTCAATTGGTATCAGAGCCTAGATTTTTATTACATGATTTTTTGAGCATATTTATATTATTTCTTAGATTAGATCTAATTTATAATCTAATTATTAAATTTAAAATTAAAAATTTAGATCTCATAAACTGCTATAAGGTTGTCCTGCTATAAGATTTACTACTTATAGTAAAAAGGTTGTCCTAGTTTGTGATGATCTACTTCTAATCATAAATTTATTAGATTTGATCTAATTTTATTTATGATTTGATAGATTTAAAATAGTTTTATATTTAAAAATAAAGTTTTTAGATTACACGGACTACTATAAGGTTGTTCTGCTATAAGGTTCATCCCTTATAGTGGAAAGGTTATTCTAGTACATGCTGATTTAAAATATTGATCATAAAATTTTAGGTTAGATCTAAAAAATTTTATGATCTGATTAAAAATATTTTTATCTAATTTTAATCATCATAAATATGTTAAATTTAATCTAAGTTGATTTATGTTTGATTGGTGTTAAAACTATTTCAAATACATGAATCTATTTAGATTAGATCTAAAGTTATTTCATGTTTATTTTACTTGCATATTGATTATAAATCAAACATGTGACTTAGTTGATAGAACCATGTTGTAAAAATATTTTACAAATATGAAAATCATTTTTGAAAAGCCAAACCCCAACCCTCTACCCAAAACTTAATTAAGAATTAAGAAGTTGTTTGATTAGGTTATAGGATTGTAAATTAAAGATCCTATGACATAAATCATAACACATTGGGTTAATGGATTAGTTAAGATTAGATCCATTAATTGGGTTAGACCTAAGGTTAGATTAAAGAATGGACTTAATTAGAGAATTAACTAAGTCTAATCAATTGTTATCTTAGATTAGGTCAAGGATTCTCAAGATCAATTACAATAGTTGTAGTTGGTCAAGTCCATATCTTTAACAAGAACCAAATGGACTTGATTCTTGGCTAAGTGGTCTAGCTCAAACTGTTAGGTTGATGGTGTCTAAGGTAAGTTTGGCACATACGACTGGTGGTTTTTAATTGGTAGCTCACTTACCTAGCCATTTTTGATGGTGTCTAAGGCAAGCTTTAGCAGACCCTTCCATCAATCTCACTTACCTGGCCTTCTTGGTGAGATTAAGTTTTGATCTGATCATTTGACAATTTGAGTTGACCAATGTCAACTAGGTAAATCAGTGTGATTGATTTAGGTACTCCTAGACCAACCTATTAATGGTCACCCTTAAGCTGACTTGGTGAAGCTAGTGGGAGGACCATGACAAGCTGGTTAATCTGATCCTTTTTTCTAAATTAAATTAATTAAATTTTTTAAAATTATTAGATCCTTAAAATAAAATAGTTATAGTGATAACTAGATCATAGCCTCCTATTAAGTGGATGATAATGGATCCATTAGTTGGATAATCAATGGAGGCTCAAAGGCCTAGTGCTTATCCGTTGATAGAATTATCATTTATAATATGATTTCTTGGCTGCGTCTTTATAAATGGTGGTTAGGCTGATCAATCATAGTTAGACTTAATCATTCATTAGTTAGATAGATCAAGTATGATCATATTAATGGTTGGACCTAACCAGGACTTTTAGTAGAAGCCCTATCCTACTGAAAAGATACCTAAAGCAAAATTAAATTACTAAAAATTATTTGAAGAAATAATTGGTTATGAACCTATCCTTAGATGTACATAAGTTGACCAACCATAGTTGGACTTGTGTGCAGTCTATGTGGATTCTAGTATCCACTAAGAAATTAGGATAATTCCTTAAATTAGAGGTAGAGGCTACCAAATCGAATAAAATAGTGAGAGAAACCTTTTGATTAAAGTCCAAATCTTTAAATTTAATGAATCAATTACTAATTAGGCTTTTGGTTCTCCTTTATGTAGCTAAACCCTAGACACAGTTGTTCCATTCACTATTAGACAATGATTAACTTATGGAACCTAACTTCGATAATAAGTATCGAAAGTTGAATGTTGTTTAGCAGCACAAAGTATTTCGTGCTGGGGCCTCTATGCCTAATTTGAACATAAGATCCAAGAATAACCTAGATCAGACAGAGTGCTTTCATTATAAGAAGTAGGGGTATTGGAAGAGGAACTATCCTCAGTATCGTGATTCCTATGACCCCAATAGGTTGAATAAGAGAGATGAGCAAGTAGTTGCTGATCAAGGATGTTATATGATAACACCTTATAATTTCTCTATTTGTGATACTTCTACTTGGATATTGGATACCAAAAGTCTAGTCCATATTTGCAATACATTGCAAGGACTTCAAATTAGTAGAAGATTTGAGAATAATGAGCGATTCCTGAATGTTGAAGATGGAAAGTCTGTTCCAATTCTAGATATGGAAATAGTTCAACTTATTCTCAATACTAATATCATTTGTTTAAATGAATGTCATTATTGTCCTTCCTTTCTGATGAATATAATCTCTATTAGCCTTTTGGCCAAGGATGGTTATCATTTATCTATAAAGGAAGATTATTGTGATATCATTATGAATGATGTTACAATAATTCAAGAATAATAAAAAAATGGTATTTATATTTTATCATAGTCTGTAAGTAAAATGTACACTTCTAGAAAATATCCTAGATTAGATAATATCTCTGATATCTATTTATGGCACTATAGGCTAGGTCACATTAACAAGAATAGGATAAATAGGTTGACCCAAGAAGAAATCCTCAAAGTCAGTGATTGTGAATCACTTTTGACCCGTGAGTCCTATCTTCTTGGAAAAATGACCAAGTTACCTTTTACTGGAAAGGATGAAAGAGCTACTAAGCTCTTAGGTCTAGTACATACTAATGTATGTGGACCAATGAGCATTGGTGCAAGAGATAGATATCTCTACTTTATAACTTTTATTGATAATCTATCCAAGTACGGATATGTTTATCTGATGAAATATAAGTCGAATTCATTTGAAATATTCAAAAGATTTCAAAGTGAAGTAGAAAAATAAACTAGGAAGAATATTAAAACTCTTCGATCGGATTGAGGAGGTGAATATCTATCCAGTGAGTTCTTGACATATCTAGGAGAGAATGGGATTCTATCACAGTGGACCCTCCTAGGACACCACAGCATAATGGTGTATCAAAAAGGAGAAATCAAATCTTGTTGAACATGGTTCGATCTATGATGGGTTTTGCTAGTCTGCCTATTTTATTTTGGGGTTATGCTCTTGAGACTATATGTTATATATTGAACAATGTACTAAGTAAATCTATCACAAAGACTCCATATGAGATATGGACTGGGCGTAGGCCTACACTCTCACACCTGCGGGTTTAGAGTTGTCTGGCTTATGTTAAATATTTGCATACAGATAAGCTTGGACCCCGATCTGATAAGTATGTGTTTATAGGGTATCCCAAAGAAGTAAGGGTTACTATTTCTACCATGCTGAAGAATAAAAGGTTTTTGTCAGCCTTAAGGCAATCTTTTTAGAAAAAGAGTTCCTTGGTAAAGAAATTGTTGTCTCTAAGGTTGAACTTGAGGAAGTTCAATAGGTAGAAAAATTGACAACTATAGCTGAACCAGAACTGAATTTAATTAGATCAAATTCGAAGCCTAGTGTACCTGCAACATTAAGGTGATCTGGTAGAGTATCACATCAGTCAGATAGATACAATAGTTTCTTGATCTGGGATGATGATCCCATCAAACTCGATGAGAATGATGAGGATTCGATCACCTACATGGATGCTATGCAGAGATCTGATTCCAAGAGATGGCTTGAGGCCATGAAATTCGAAATGGAGTTTGTGGAGGTCAACGATGTGTGGACATTGGTTGACCCACCCAAAGAGGTTAAACCCATTGGGTGTAAATGGATCTTCAAAAGCAAAAGAGGCGTAGATAGAAAGGTGGAGACTTATAAAGCCCATCTGGTTGCTAAGGGGTATCGTCAATGTCATGGTATTGACTATGATGAGACATTCTCCTCTGTGGTAATGCTCAAATCCATTCGGATAATGCTTGCGATAGCTGTCCATCTGGACAATGAGATCTGGTAGATAGATGTGAAAACAACTTTCCTAAATGGAGAGTTGATGGAAAAGGTATATATGATACAACCTGAGGGGTTCACATTCACAGATGAGTCCAAGGTATGCAGGCTTCAAAGATTCATTTATGGATTGAAGTAGGCATCTCGAAGTTGAAACATGCATTTTGATAAGGTGATCAAAACGTATGGCTTCATTACGAATGGAGAAGTGTCCTGCATTTATAAATGGGCAAATGGTCCAGCAATAGTATTTCTTGTCTTGTACATGGATGATATTCTCCTAATCGAGAATGACATCCCCACACTCCAGACAATAAAAGTCTGGTTGTCATCACAGTTTTCCATGAAGGACTTGGGAGAAGCATCCTACATCCTAGGGATGAAGATCTATAGAGATAGATCTAAGAGGTTGCTTTGGTTATCCCAGTCCATGTACATAGATACTGTGCTGAAGAGGTTCAACATGGAGAATTCCAAAAAGGGCTATCTCCTGATAGGCCACGGAATTTCTCTCTCTAAGAAGGATTGTTCGATAACTCTTGAAGAGAGAGAGCGCATGAGTAGAGTCCCATATGCTTCGATAGTGGGATCTATCTTATACGTCATGACATGTACAAGACCAGACGTGGCATACTCACTAGGAGTAGTGAGTAGATACCAATCTGATCCTAGAGAAAATCACTGGAATGTGGTTAAAGCCATACTTAAATATTTAAGAAGTACTAAGGACCAATGGTTGATTTATGATGAGTCAGATCTGAAACTTATGGGGTTTACAGATTCTAGCTTTCAATCTGATAATGATGACAGTAGAAGCATGTCAGGATATATTTTTTTTTGAATGGTGGAGCCATCTGCTGGAAGAGTTTCAAGCAGCATATTGTGGTAGACTTTGTTTGTGAAGCAGAGTACATGGCAGCATTAGATGTTGCAAAGAAAGCTATGTGGCTGAGGAAGTTTATCATCGAGCTCAGAGTAGCATCCTTCCTTGATGGTCTGGTCCTGCTCTACTGCGACAGTACTGCTGCCATTGCTCAGGTGAAGGAAGCAAAGGCACACCAGCGGATGAAACACATTTTGTGCTGCTCCTACTTGGTCTGGAAGATCATGGATCGAGGTGACGTCGACCTTCAGAAGATCGATGAAAAGAAAAATCTGGACAACCCCATCACTAAAGCCCTAGTGATAAAGGAGTTCGACAACCACAAGTCGAAGATGGGTATTAGATACTGTGCCAAGTGGCTTTAGGAGAAGTGGAAGTTATAGGAAAATGTGTCCCAAAGTCAATCGTTAGTCTGTTGATGGTTGAGCTACATTATATCTATAATTGATTCATTAATGAATAAAATATATTTTTGGCATCTTTTCATCATAAAGTATTCATCTTCTAACAAACTCCATTACTGTGATGAAGTTCTTAGGACTATTTAGATTCGATAAATAGAGGATTTATCGATTAGTCCTTAAATTTGTTCACGACCAAATGATAGGCTATTAATTAGGATGACAGCGTTTATTGAGTATAGGTCGTCGTATGCCATATAGGTTGGTTATCCTGTTAGCCAAGGAGTGTGGAGATATTGGTATAATATACAGGTCAGATGTATGGATACATCATCATTGAACGTGACCAACACTAGAGCATTCTGCTGTCGAGAATGTCTCTGATGGGATAAAGATATAAGTGTCCCTTAGACCTGAAATCACTTCAATGACTTACAAGCAACTCACCGTGCTTAGGTACTGTAGTAACTAAATTTCTAATTCAGTAATGAAAGGCTTCTAGGCATAGTCAAGTACTTGCAAAGTCGGTGTGTGATCAAGATGGAATTGACCACTCCAAGAGTTGGAGAAGAATGTATCACTGTATTTCAATATAGCAAAATCTTGGTTAGGATAATCCATCAGATGGACTTAATATTTTGAAATATAATGTGGACAATCTAATCGGAGTTGACAGTTGAATTATAAGGTGTCCTACAAGCATTTTGGTCAAAGAGATGAATTATATGGAAACTATATCCACATGGGTTCAAAGGATATTGTTTTACACATTTGACCTATCCAACCGTTGGAAACCATTGCTAGATGGTTACTTGGATTGGCATAAAAATTTATTCCTATACTATCGACTTAGGTTTGGATCTATGAGGTCACACACATTAATGTTCATGATCCGATCGGATGGTTGATCAGTGATTTAGAATCGTTCTAGGGTTAAACGATCAATACGATTGATGTTTAACCTAGCGCAAGTATTGCAGGAGGATTGATTAGCAATTTGATTGCTATTTGGCTTAATTTAATTAAGTCAAAGGGATAAAATTAATTCTAATTAAATATAACTTAATTAGATTTAGTTTAAGCTTGATTGGATCAAATTCGATTGGCTTATTGGATAAGCCAAGTGCAAGGAAGAACTAGTCCTAGTTCAATTAGAACTTGGGTCAACCCAATTTCTAATCTAATTAGTAATTAAATCAAAATTTAATTTAATTTAATCTAATTTAATTAAGTTTTTAATTAGATTACAATCTATTTTTATTGGGTTAAATAAATTCTAATTTTATTTGGTCTAAAAATCAAGTTGGACCAAGTCAAATTGGAAGTCTTAGTGAGACTAGGACTTGTATCAACCCAATCTCTAATTTAATTATAAATTAAATAAAAATTAAATTAAATTTAATTTGATTTAATTAAGGTTTTGGTTGGACTAAGACCTATTCTAATTGGGTTGAAATAAATTTGATTTAATTTGGTTAAAAGATTTTATTTGACCAAGTCAAATTTGAAGTCCTAGTATGACTAGGACTTTCCTCCTTACGCCACCTTAGCCCCAACACCCCCCCACTCCTATTCTTGAAAAATCATCTCCCCAGGCCCTCTCATACATGCCCTTCTCTTTCTCTCCTATTTATTTAGGAATTAGTTAAGGACCAAGTCAACAGATGAAAAGTTGTTGTGGTATTGGACTCTATATGATAGAATCCTGACAAACATTGACTCTTCCCTTGTGTGCCACCCCACCCTGATTTCTTTTATGATTTTCATGGTAAAAAGAGGGTTTTTGTGTGCTCTTCTATGGTGGTCCATGGCATGGGATGAGGAGGGGACGCCCAAGTGTTGTGCACCCCAACAACTTGCCATATATGGTCCTGCCTTGTCTAGAAATTTGACCTAGACAAGGCTCCTCCATAACTTATTATTTAAAATAAATTTTTACTTAAATTTTTTGTGGAGCATAGACCTTTGAGAGAGCATTTGGGTGTGTTAAAATTAGAGGGAAATTATTCTTGGGCATTGAGATTCAATAGACACAAAACTAGGTGTCTAGGTGAGAGCAAAGAGAAGAAGAAGAGGATCTTCTTCTAGGGTTGCTGTGTTTTCCTCTTTCCATCCTCCTTCTTTGAGTTTTCTAAGAGTGTCTCACATTTGAAACCTTCTCTCCTCCTTCTCCTCTTTGGAAGAGTCCATATCCAGAAGGAGGCATCTGATCGACCATCGAAGAAAGATCAGCATAGTATTAGCATACTATGTTGATTTTCTACATCAGGATATCTGATCGTGCTCGTGGGCTCGTGTGGATGGCTCCTAGAGGCCGAATGCATGTGTAGCTCATGACTTCATCCTAAAGTCCAGATCAGAAAGTTAGAAGGTCTAACTTGCACAAGTAATAGATCTAATCTATTGGTTTTATAGCTGCATTAGATGTAGTATTGTTGCATGTTGATAAGATCAACATGTTTTCTTTCCTTTGTATTTTTTAATTTTTGATTTAATAACATGCCATGATCATGTAATAGATCTTATATTTAAGATATTTTTAGATATTTAAAATTAATTTTTAATTAATTTTAGTCTTTCGCTGCCTGATCTTGAAAAAGTTTCAAGATCTAGCTCTGAAATCCTAGATCTGGTTCCTTCATCTACGAGAGTTGCGCATGGACCACAGGATCCAACATCCTTGTAGGGTTGTGGTTATGATATGAAGATTAGAAAATATTTTAAGACTCCATCAAGATCATGTTCGACTCATATTAGGAGAAAGATTCTTATTAGGACTCCTGTGAACTACCGAGAAGAGAATTCTCATCCTATTTAAAGGACCAAGGTGCTGTGGAGTAGGAGGGGTGACGCATGTGGCATGAGAGGCACGTAGAGAGACTCAAGCAACCATCAAGAGAAACTTGGCAGAGTGCCGAGTACGTGCAGCCTGTAATAGAGAGAAGTAATAGGTGCATAGCATCCGACATAAAGGCTATAAAGGCAAAGCATCTTGTAGCGTCTAAGGATCTCCTTAGGATTTAGAGAGAGCTTATGTGAGGATAGCATCTAGTTAAGAGAGATTTATATATAGTGAGTTGAGAGTGGGTGTTCTCCTCTTGTATTTATTTTTTTCTTTCATAGTGAAGCTTTGTATGTCCTATAGAGGCGAGCCTTTGGACTGATCTATGTACTTGATTATTTTTTTATTTTATTTTATTTTTTTTCTATCATAATTCACTGATACTAGATTCTTAACAAGTGGTAGTTGATATCTCAATAGATTGGTATCATGGCCAGGCGGTATCGAAGCGTAGATTGCAGTAGTGGTGATAGAGATTGAAAAATATGGAGAAGACAAGTTTAATCAAGGTGGAGATCAACAGGTTTGATGGGAAGACCAATTTTTTCTTATGGCAAGCAAGGATAAAGGATATCCTCATCCAATAAGAGTTGATCGATGCTCTCTTGTACACTGAGATACCACCCACCACGAAGGTGAAGGATTGGAAGCAGATCAAGATGCAGGTAGTGAGCATGATCCACTTGTACCTAGCGGATGATGTCGTGATCCATGTACTTGGTAAGACTTCTCTGATGGTACTATGATCGAACCTCGAGGAGTTGTACATGGCAATGTCGCTCACCAACATGCTATTCCTTTGGAGGCAGTTCTACCAACTGTGGATGGATGAAGGTCAGAGCATGTGGGAATATCTATCCATCTTCCAAAATATTCTCACCGATCTTCTCTGCATTGGCAAAAAAGTTGAGAAGAAGACCATGCATTGGTCTTGCTAGCATCACATTTTTTGCGTATGAGTTCTTGGTGACTGCTCTTCTAGTGAGAAAGAGTACCATCAAGATGGACGAGGTCACTGCTCTAGAATGAGATTCTCAAGAAGGAGAACCCAGCTTCAAGCTCTGATGGTGGCAGCTCAGCTTTAGAGGTTTTTGGACGAGCAGGAGGTTATAGATGGAGCAGTAGAGGATCACGAGGAGGATGATCTAGGTCCAAGACAAGGGACCAATGCAAGATCAGATGCTACAGGTGCGACAAGTTGGGGCATCAAGTCAAGGATTGCCCATAACTCAAGGATTAAATGAGGGCTACTGCAGCGACAGCCAGTAGCGAGTTAGAGGATGATGTTCTGGAGATATTTGATGAGGTATTTATTTCTTCCTAGCAGTGAATATTAGATTCTGCACGCACATATCATGTTTGTTGTAGAGATGAATAATTTGACTTTCTAGAAAGTAGTGAGAGCATTGTTTATCTACTGGATGGATTGAGCTATGCGATCAGAGGTATTGGGATGGTCGGCTAGAGAACACATTATGGTGTAGTGAGGAGATTGGGGGAGCTCTAATATATACCTGATTTCAGATGGAATCTTATCTCACTGAGCAGACTGGATTCAAACGGCTATAGGTGGATGGCTAGTGATAGAATCCTGAAGGTCATGCACGATGATAGGGTGATATTGAAGGAAGAGAAAAAGATGAGAGGACATTACTATCTAGTAGGAAGCCCAGTATAAGGTGGAGCTTTAGGAGCTAAAGAGAGTTTAGTGCGAGGTGGAGCTCCAGGTGGAGGTGGATCGAACACAAGATGGGAGACTCGAGAGGATGAGAGATGATGTTGTAGAGTGAAGTTTCTATTATCGTAGGAGACTTCTCCGAGTAAATCTTTGGTCAGAGTAGACACAGCCCATGATGGAGGTGGGATTGAGTAGCTTGGTTCCACTCCCACATTTGCCCATCCATGATCAACAGGCATGCCCCAGGACATGGGGGCGAGATGGATCATAAGCTCTCAAAGTTAGGTGGAGGCTGAATGTCTAGTCAAGGTGGAGATTATTAGGATTTGATAGCTCAAATTCAACCGACAATAGAGGAGAATCAAAGCAGTCGAGCTGGCTCAAATATGGGGTCGAGTCAGCTTAGGCTGAGATTAAGCTGGCTCAAACCACAGCCAAGCCAACTCTCTCAGGCAAACATAAAATAAGAGTTCGAACGAGATACAGTCGAGCTAGCTCGATCCCTGACAGAGTCAGCTCGATGGAAATGAACAGAACATGATGAGATTTTCTATTTGGACTTAGATTATGATTAATCCAAGGGGTCTATGGGAGTTGCGCATGGACCACAAGATCCATCAGCCATGGAGGGTTACGGTCATGATCTAATGATTGAAAAATATTTTAAGACTCCATCAAGATCATGTTCAACTCATATTAGGAGAAAGAGTCCTGTTAGGATTCTTGTGAACTACTGAGAAGAGAATTCTCATCCTATTTAAAGGACTCAGGTACTGTGAAGCAGGAGGGGTGGCGCGTATGGTATAAGAGGCATATAGAGAGGCTCAGACAACCACCGAAAGAAATTTGGCAGAGTGTCGAGTACGTGCAGCCCACGATAGAGAGAAGTAACAGGTGCATAGCATCCATCGTGAAGGCTGTGAGGGCAGAGCATCTTGTAGCTTCTAAGAGTCTCCTTGGGATTCAGAGAGAGCTTTTGTGAGGGTTGCTTCTAGTTGAGAGAGATTTATGTATAGTAAGTTGAGAGTGGGTATTCTCCTTTGTACTTATTTTTTTCTTTCATAATGAAGCTTTGCATATCCCATGGAGGCGAGCCTTTGAACTGATCCACGTACTTGATTGTTTTCTTATTTTGTTTTCTTCTTTCTTCCTATCAAAATTTGTCAATACTAGATCCTTAACAAGTGGTATCAGAATAGTTGATATTCCAATAAGAAGGAGAAAGCAGACCTACGGCAGGCCAATGTTGAGCTTTCATCCTAGCTTGTAGCATTTGGGTTAAAGCTCGATGAATTATGTCGTCTTATGCCTCTCCCACTGACTTTCGATGTTCTTGCTGATGCATATGATCATGACTCCACTGATGATAAGATGGGTGTCCTCCTATAACTAGTATTATTTTATATTATTTTTAATCAATATATTTTCATCATTTAGTAAATAATTAGTTTTCTAATTTAATTTTTTAATCTATTACAAGTCTATGATATGTAGCTTAGCATATAGAGTTTTATTTTGTTTAGATGTATATATTTTTATATTATATTTTTTATGGTTGTGTATATACTTATTTTGCACATATGGTTGTATATATGATATTTTATATGGTTGTTTTATATGGATATTTTAAAGTAAAATAAATTTGATTCTAGCATATGTATGAATGAAGAAGATAGTGTATATATTATATGTTTATTTGTCTACAAGTTTATTAAAAAAATATAAAAAAATTAGCACCAAAATTTTTTTTTTTTGATTAAAGATAATTAGCGATGCAAGATAAGCGCAGGTAAAAACCTTTAGCAATACTAATTAGCATTGGGAAATGCAAAGTAGCATCGCCAAAGGGCATGCTAGGATGCTCGGCATGCCACCATTAACGATGCTATGATAATTACCAATGTAAATTTATGTCGCTAAAGGTATTTACCTGCACTTCTCTTGCATCACAGAAATTAGTGACGCAAAGTAAGCATAAGCAAAGCCCTTTTGCCTCACCTTCGGGTATGCCATTTGGGGATGCTATCAAATATTTTGTGACACTACTGTAGCATCGCCAATAATGTTTTTCGATGCTAATTAAGCATTGCCAAAAAAATTTTTGGCAATGCTCAATTAGCATCACTAATTGGACTTTTTGTGATGCTTAATAAGCATAGGCAAACTAAAACTTTTGTGACATAATATTTATGTCAATAAAGTTATTTTCATCGATGCTTTCTAAGTGTAGATAAATTAACTATTTTTGATACTAATTTTACATTGCTAAAATTTTTTTGGCCAATGTTTTATTAAGCATAGATAAATATATTCAATGATGGTTAATTAAGCACCGACTAAAGGAAGCAAAACTGACTTTTGCCGATGAAAAAAATAAACATCAACAAATGGAATCAATGATTTCACTTTTGCCAACATATTTTTGCTGATGCATTTTATGTCCATAGAAATCTTTTGCAATGCTTTTTGGAAATTTGGCTATGCTTTTTTTGTATAGCTAATTATCTTATTTCTTGTAGTGAACTGAGGTAGAGTACATGATTGTTAGTGAAGCCACCAAGAAAGCTGTCTGGATGAAGAAGTTCATCATTGAATTAGATATTATTTTTGAGATTGAGAATCCAGTACCACTTTAGTCTAATAATACTAGAATAGTTGCTCAAGCAAAAAAATCGAGGTCTCATCATAAATCCAAGCACATTCTAAGGCACTTCCATCTCATTCATGAGATTGTCAAGAGGCGAGATATAGCCATTGAACGAGTAGGTGCAAAGAACAATATAGTAGACCCATTCACTAAAGCTCTACCATAGCAATAGTGTTAGATATATGTGCCCTAGGAGCCAGAATTGGCTGACACTTGTAATACACTTCTAGGGGCAAAATTATAATTTTGACTATAAATAATAAAATAGATTATTTTTCATCATAAATGTATATTTAGTATCTATGATATATCCCTTGAGTTGATGATAATGATAATTCATATTTTCAAGAGTTGAAAATTTAAGACATGAATATTCATTATTAACTCATAAAATCTTTCAGATCGTAGGATCATCATGAGGATGGTGATTGATCCGAAAGGTTTGTGTACAATCACTTCTTTATAGTAGATGAGTCTTGAGTCTACAGTGTAGAGACACCGGAGTGAGAGTATAGATACTCATTAGAGAATGAGGGCACTGAGCGTGACCACCTCGAGCAGTCATAAAGAAGTCTACCTTCTCATCGATGACTGACTCGAAGTTGTAGTATTGTGTCTGGTTCTTTGATCTAAGGTGCATCGGCAGTTCACCTTAAGGGTGTTATAGTTTGACTACACCATACTCGATCTCCTAGCCATTCGAAACTCTAAGGTGTATGTTGGCTATAGCATGTTCATTGTAGGAATTGGATTGCACCAAGAGGGAATCTATCTACCTCGATGGATGAGGAGCAGCCCTATGAGGATCATGAGAATTAAGTCCAAAAGCCCATGGCCATGGCAGAGTAAAATAATAGAAAGAGTTTCTATTAAGGTTTTCACATCGGACTTGAATCGAATGGTTAAATCATATGATAGAAATTAGAGTTTGATGAGTTCACCTTAACCCTAATCTGATCGGGGCTCAAGATAGAAGAACTTAATCACACAGGTAGCTGCACCAAGGGGTTCATTTTTAGTTTTGATGGATTGCTACCATATACTGCTAGGTGTCATTGGTGGATTTTGGGAGCAATTGGAATAATTTAGATGATTGATCATTCTAGTTGTCTGAATCAGAAGAGTTCTGATCCATCAAAAGAAGTTTCGATGATGTCGATGATAGAGATCACGACATATCCCATTACATATAGAACTGAATCTAACTGGATCACACAAACAAGGGTTTGGATTTGGACATCATCAATTAGACTAATCTAGTTCAATTGATTTGAATAAGATTCAATTAGGTTCAAGAAAATCATGCTAGCATACGATTGAGCCTAACGTTCTCCTTCTACTATCATTAAAAGTTATCTCGATTGAGCCAAATGTGTTTGTGCTCACTCAAGTATCTTTACTTAGTATGGCTGGAGCTTGTCCAGGTTAGAAAAGGACTGTCTTAATTTATGAGATAAATTTAAGACAATACCTACCATTTTTCATCACCTACTAATTCTTGTCTTTTGACTTTGGTCAAATATTGACCTTTGACACGTAGACATCTGCCCATGTATCATGTACCCATAGGAGAGTAGGTAGGGTCTTGTCCCCTTGCTAGAAATTGGAAAGGAGGGGTTGCATACCTAGGAAGGCATGCACCCATGGATAGGGATGCTTGGAGTCCCATACAGATGGAACTCCAGGTTGCTTCTTGGATTCTATTTAGGTGGCGCCTAGGAATAGACTTTGACCAGTCTTAGATGCTACCTAAGGATGAATTGAGGGGGCCCTTATTTGATTGGATCAGATGATGTCATCTCACCAATCAGATTTAGATTTGATTGCACGAAGCAATGTGATTGGCTGGGATGATGTGGCATTGCATGGCGCAGCAGGGTCTATATAAACCCTATCTATGCCTAACTTTAATAGAGTTCACTCTTAGCCCATACCCCAAGGTTGCCCTTCTACCTCCTCCATGCTATCTTCTGGTCCTCTCTCTCCTCTCCACAACCAAGAAGATTTGGGCTCCAGTTTGGTGCGATCCAGGCAAGAGAAAGATGACGAGAAAGGAAGAAGGCAGCACTACTGTAGAGATGACTGAAGATCTTCGAAAGGAGTTTTGAAGATTCTCCAAATCAGATCCAGATCTAATATTTAGAGAGGTGATAAAAAAGGAGAAGATCTCTAGATCCAGCCCGAATGGATACCGGTAGAGGTCAGGCGCTTGCGTGGCTAGATTCAGAACCTCAAGCAAACAGCAAGATCATCGAAGGATAATATGATTACCCAACATCAAGGTATAAATTAAATCAAATTTAATTTATTTTTATTTTTATTTATTAGATCTATAAAATTAGATTTGAAACATCTCAAATTTGATCTAGATTTATAAGAGAAATTTTTAAAATATCTCTTCTGATCCAATCAGATCTGAACGAACCTGATCTGAAAAATCAGGATTTTTCCTTCAATTGGTATTAGAGCCAAGTTCTAAAAATTATTTAGATCTGATTTAATTTTTTTTTTTAATCTATTAAATAAGAAATTTTAGATATCACATGAGATGTGATTAGATCTAAAATTAAAAAAATTAAAATTAAATAATTTAGATCAAAGTTTTACAAGATGCATGACTAGTTGTAAAATAGAACTGTTCTATACATAGTCTTTCGTGTTCATAATTTAATTTGATTAAGTTATAATTTTAGATCTATTTATTTATTATTTTTTGATATTATAATTATTATAATAATATTTAAAAAATAAAAAATAAAGTTATTTAATTTTTGGATCATATGAGATATTATGAATGCATGTCTAGACTAGTTGTGGAATAGTTCTACATAATTATCTAGATTAGAATTTATTTTGATATGGTCAGTTTAAATTTAATTTTTTAGATAATTATGAGATAATTTAGATCTAAAAATATTCATGATATGATACATGAGATGTATGCAAAATATATTTATAGTTAGATCAATTTTTGTATATGAGATATATGATATAGATCTAACTAGTTTTGTAGTTTTGTATATTTTTAATTAAGGCATTCTCCTTGGCCGTTCGGTCATAAGAACAAAGTAGGATTTAAATATCCTCTCCTTCCATTCGATAGGATGTTCTTATGATGTGTAGGGGTGTTGCGCGTTCATCCCTAATCAGAAATCAAGAACTTACTTTCTGCAAAACCCTAGATCCTGAAACCCTAGGATTTAATATACATATTTTGTTTATGAACCCTAAACATAATTATGAATTAAGATTATGAAATATTAGTTAGATCTAAAATTGAGAATTTCAAATCTAAGACATATTCATAATATTGGGTTCGGGCTTGGGTAGCTCAATTAGGTCTCAGCGGTTGATCAAATCGAATCAAAAATTGGTTAGATGGGATCAATAGTGCTTAAATTAACCAGCCTAATAGGATTAAGTCTGGGTCAAGATTGAGTCACGTGAGTGATCGATCAAGCTAAGATCTAATTAGGCTCAGTGGTTAGAGTCTAGATTATAGGCTAACCTGATTGATTCTGGCTCAATAATTTGGTGTCTAAGGTAAGTTTAGCAGATACAACCGACTGATTTTTAATTGGGAGCTACTCGACTCGAATGCGTTCTTGTCGAGTTAATAACATATCCCTTCCATCGGTCTCACTTACTTGGCCATATTTGTTGGCTTAGTCCTGATCTGAGGTGGTCAATAATCCGAGCTAACCCATGCCACTAGGTTAGTCATAATGGTTATGTCTATGTCAAGTCTAGTTTAATGAGGCCTAAATCAAATCTTCCTAAGAAAAGATTAAGTCTAAGATCTTCCATCATTGTAGATGTGCGGGCCCTTTTCGGGGTTGATTATTCTCGGCTAGTTATAGTGGTTCAGTTACCCCAGGAAGATGCAACCACGTCTATTAGGCATTGGATGCTACGAGCTGGAGGATGGATTGGGCTCAATATTTCAGATATGGTGAGAGACTCAAGTAGGAATCCAATCTGTGTAAATGATGGGTCTGACTTAACTAAGGAGTAGATCAATATTTTCGGCACAGTGAGATTCATGAATTAGAGATCAAGTTTGGGTGTACCATGATTAGAGAATCATTGAACAAGAGTTGTTCACTCATTGGCTAACCCATTATCAATAACTGTTAAGTGAGGTGATGAGTCAGTTGGCGGGACTGCACCATCCACTAGAATGATTAATCATGGAGATTTTTGCATCTCTATAGAGAAAGTATAGGGATCCAAAAACATAGTGGGAGCTAGTTTATTTAAAAATAAAATATCGAAATAAATTATTTAAGTCTTAATTATAATATCTAACTAAAAACTTTGACTCTCTATAGGAAAGTATTTGCATCTAATCCACTAGCACGTATCCTGGACACCCATAGACTGACCGGACTGAATTACAAGGATTGGCTTTGAAATCTCAAAATTATTTTAGATTTTGAGAAGTTAACTCATGTATTGGATCAGGACCCTCCCACCTTACCAGCTCATCCATCCGCTGAGCAGAGAGCGTCTCTTGATAAGTGGACAAACGAAGATAACAAGACTAGATATTACATGTTGGGCTCGATGTCTGATGAACTTTAGCACCAACATGAAGATATCAGGACTGTCCGCCAAATGTTGACTCACCTATAAGAAATATTTGGTGAACAAAGTCATGCAGCCAAGTATCAAGTCACTAAATGACTTTTTAAGGCTAAAATGCGTGATGGACAGTCAGTCCAAGATCATTGTTTAATGATAATCAAGGACTTGGAAGAGCTTGAGAACCTCGGAGTAAAGTTGGACCTGGATCTATAGAATGATATAATTTTGCAATCCTTGACTGATGCATATGGGCAGTTCATCATGAACTACCATATGCATAAACTTCAAAATTCCCTGGCCGAACTTATGAATATGCTGGTTACTGCTGAGCTTTCCATGAAAGGTTCTAAAGGCTCAGTGCTTGCTATGAAATAGACTTCTTCCAAGAGAAAGTCTTTTAAAAAGAAGAAATTCTATGAAAAAGTAGAAGGTGGAAGGAGGAAAGAAGAAAAAGGCAGAGCTGAAGAAGAAGGCCACTGACAAAGAAAAGTATTTCCATTGCAATAATAATGACCACTGAAAGTGAAATTGCCCTACTTACCTGACCATCCTGAAGAATAAGAAGGAGGCAGGTCCTTCTGGAGGTATGCTCGTTATTGAGTCTAACTTTGCGATTTCTTTTGCATCTAGTTGGGTGCTTGACCCTGGTTCTAATGCTCATTTATGTACTTCCATGGAGGGTCTTGAGGATAGCAGGAGGCTGACGGATGGCGAGATGATCCTACGCATCAAAAATATAGCAAGAGTTGCTGCCATGGTGGTGAAAACATACCCTCTTCAATTACCATATGGTTTAGACTTAGTTTTAAAAGATTGTTATTATGTGCCTGCAGTAAGTAGAAATTTGATTTCTATTTCATGCCTAGCACTAGAAGGCTATGTAATTAGTTTTCTTAAGGATCATTGTAACATTCTTTATGAAAAAAATAAAATTGTAAGTGGTTTCCTTATTAACGGTCTTTACTAGTTACATATTGATATATCTATTTTTAATATTGAGCAAAATGTGAATGCCATGAAATGACCTAGGGATAGTCCAAATGATAGGTATCTATAGCACCTAAGACTAGGACATATAGCAGAAGATAGGATTAACAAATTAGAGAAAATCGGGCTATTGAGTTCATTGACTTCCGAGTCATATCCAATTTGTGAATCTTGTCTTCATGGCAAAATGACTAAACTCCCTTTTATAGGACATGGGGAAAGGGCCATGGATCTTCTTGCCCTAGTACATACTGATTTGAGCGGCCCATTTGATGTGCCAGCTAGAGGCAATTTTGTCTACTTCGTCACCTTTACCGATGATCTATCTAGGTATGGATATGTGTATCTTATGAGACACAAATCTGAAGCTTTAGAAAAGTTTAAGAAATTCAGACATGAAGTAGAAAAATAAATTGTAAAACCTATTAAGATTCTTCAATCAGATCGAGGAGGTGAGTGAAGGAAAATCCTGATTTCTCGGTCCAGGTTCGTCCAGATCTGATCAGATCAAGAGATATATTTCAAAAATTTTTCTCTTGATCTCAATTAGATCTTGATATGTTTTAGATCTAATTCTTATTATTTTAATAAATAAAATAAAATAAGATAAATTAAATCAAATTTAATTTACCTGATTTGGATAATCCTATTACCCTGTAGATGATCCTGATTGCAGCGGAAGGTTCTGGATCTAGCCACGCAAGCGCCTGGCCTCTACCGGTATCCACTCGGGTTGGATCTAGAGATCCTCTTCTTCTCTATCATGCCTCCAAAAATCAGATCTGGATCTGATCTGGAGGATCTTCAAAACTCCTTTTGAAGATCAGCAGTCATCCTTTTGCAGCAGCGTAGCCTTCTTGCTTTTGATCGCCTTTCCTTGATCTGAATTGCACCAACCAAAGTCCAAAACACCTTTTGGACATGGAGAGCAAGGGGAGAAGAAGCTATGGCGTGGAGGAGGAGGGGAGAGGTAGCCTTGGGGTGTGGGGTTTCTCAATTGAATTGCATTCATTTGAGTTGGGCGCAGGGTCTTATTTATAGACTAAGCGTGATCCAACTCCTCTTCCTCTCAACCAATCACAACCTTTTATGAAATCAGATCTAAATCTGATTGGTTGGAATAGAGACCCCTGGATTCCTCCTTAGAGGGCGCCTAAGACCAATCAAACTGGATTCTTAGTAGAACTCTGATTGGAATCCAAAAGGGAGGTGGAGTCCTTGTCCAACAAAGACTCCTAGGCGCCTCCTACTTGGGCTCACGCCACCCTTGGCGTGCCCTTCTCCTTGCTAGGTTCTGGCAGGGGGACAAGCCCCCACCAGCTCTCCAATAGGTGCATGACATGTGGTTAAAAGTCAAAAGGTCAATGGTCAACGTTTGACCAGTCAAAGGTAGACTTTTGACCAAAGTCAAAGAACAAGAAATGGCAGGTGACCAAAAATGGCAGGTAATGTCTTACAAAATAAGACAACCTTCTCTAACTTGGACAACCTCCAGTTAGACCATATGAAGGCCTCTGTTTGAGCACAAACTCCTTTGGCTCAGTCAGGACAACTTATTTGTGATAGTAAAAGAAGAACGTTAGGTTCAATCGAGTGCTAGCACGATTTCCTTGAACCTAATTGAATCTCATTCAGATCAATTGAACTAGATCAGTTCAGTTGATGATCACCAGATTCAAACCCTTGTTTGTGTGAGCCAGTTAGGTTCAGTTCTGTATGGTAAT